>MU120910.1:0-67098 GCA_014904835.1 Paxillus ammoniavirescens
GATGTCGCTTCATCCCTCGAGTTCTTTGTTTCCCCAGATGTAGGTTGTATGTGTAGGCATAGGGTACTACCGTACATATGTTTGTTGTATCATTTGCAGCGTGTATTGTCACAGTTTAATGAGTCTGAGCTGGTTCAAAGTCGAAGCCAAGTTACATAAAGCTGAAGCTGTGGTTTTTAACCAGCTCAGTTTGTGTGTGTAAGCCAAATTGGGTATCAAGCTGACATAAGCTGAAGCTGGCTCTCAGCTAGCCAAGCTGAGGCAACACTAGACGAAGCGCTGATAGAGTTCGTGTACATCAACATCTTGGATCTCCCAGCGGCCACCTCGTCATCGTTCTAAGCCAGCCTGAATCGCACGTCATCCCCATCCATCATATATGTCCATTAAGGGCTTGTCAGGGTCAGGGAATGAACCATAACCACGTCCAGGTATTGGCTGGGCTGCCGAAGGCTGGTCCTGAGCGCCACACCAGCACTGAAACTGGTCCCATTTCCCAGGACGTAGAAAGAAGCACTGAAGCACTTGCTCCGGAGGTACGTAGGGCACAAGCTTTGTTGGGGTACACTTGACAGATCCATCTGACAGACATTTTTGTGTGTAAAGTATGCCTGAGCAGTCTTCTACATCACAGTCAGTGATTCAAGCCCAGAGAGCTCAGATGGATGATGCAGTTTCCAGCAGATGTCACAGACAAAGAAGTAAACAATGAAATGGTCACTTGACAAGCCAAGGTGTTTGAGAAGTGTTGGAAGAGTTCTTGCGAAGCTGTCAAGTCCGGGATATTCAATGTCAGGATTGGCAGCTTGTGCCGTATGCAAAAGGCGCTCTTTGCCCTCCAAGTCATGATAGACAGCAGCGTGTGTGGCATTGTAGAACACAGCCGAGACATAAGCCCAAATGTAGGACTGCTGGGTGGTCTTGTATGCATGGGGGTGGGGTTGAGTGAATGTCGACATCCTCCCATGTGTCTGAGTAATCAAAATGCATGCCTGCAGATACAAAGAGGTCGTTCACATCCTGTGCATCAGCTTCATCAGGTGGATCATCCACTTCTTGAGCAGGTTCACCATCTGCAACATCTCCATCAATGTCCAACTCCTCTTCGTCATTCTGACGGCCAAGTCACTGAAAAATTTCTTTGTCTGAGTCAGAACTAAAGTCGACATCATTGAGTTCTTTCTCGCCAGGTTTGCATCTCTCAAAAATTTCATCAAGCTTTGGATAGAAACAAGGGGGACTTGCATCTCCATGGTGAGCAGCCTCACTAGTGGCCAATTGGCAGTGAACCAGGGGCCACATCTTCAGGCACTTCGTCTCCAGATAGATCACCATATGAGTTAGGACCTGTGTCAAAGTCTTCAGCATTAGCCTGAGGGCTGGCTGGCCAGTGGTCTGAAAGTTGCTGTGCTGCTACAGCTTCATAGTTGACAGATACTAGTTGTTCGTCAGTGGTTCTGTGTTGAGCTGCTGTTTGCGTAGTTTGTAACTTGTGTCCCGTGCCATCCAGATTGTCCCTGCAATGAAAGCTCTCGCAGGAGCACCATACATACACTGTTGTCTTGGGCATGGAGTGAGGGTCTTATTGAAGCACTTCGTCAGGATGGGGCATGCAAAATGCATGTGCAGTACTAGTTTTCCGAATAGCTCCAGGAGCGCACAAAGCAAGAGCCAAATTCCCAACATGTGGCTATTGGTTACAATTATGGAAATTATCTCAACAGTGATTTTATGGTAAAAATATCTAATTCTCGCTCTTCCTCACCATTGACTATTTGAGCCCAAAGTCTGGTGTATGGTCAGTTCCCACCTAATTTTAAGAGAACCTTGCCCTAGAAACAAGGTCAAATTGTTGGAAATTTGTTGTTCCATTGCAATAAATACCAATTATAAATTGTTGTCATTGCCATTGCAATGACATTGCAATTAATGGCTGTGGGAATGGCTTATAATGGGCAGTAATCCCACCCCAAATTGGCAATCTCTCACAAATGTTGTTCACAATCTACTAAATTGCTAAGAAATTCATTCCAATCATTTAGATGAATGACTCTTTCATTAGGATTAGGGTTGCAATTTAAAAATAAAATCTCCAACAATACATTTAGGTCCCAATGTGGGTACATTTCTGTAGACATATGTACCCTCTGTGGGAGAGTTTGCATACTATATTCAAATGTTGTACATAATTAAACTAAGTTTTGTCACTATCACTGGAGGTATATTCCAATATTATACAAGAAATCATTTTGAAATCATTGTTGAAACAGATTCTTTGTTTTCATTACGTTCTTGCAAAAATGGGCCTGGGTTCACCATGTTCTAGGTACAATGTTTTGTGTAGGAAAATTATTAGAACATAGTCTCTGATCAACCCATGTTCTCACAGTGTTTTGTCTAGGAACATCGGTTTTTGCCCCCAGTGTATCTTCATTTGCCAGATTCATTACATAATCTAGGCAAAATATGTTAACCAATTTCTCACCAATTTGTTCAACAGTGGTCCCTGCCACCACCTTGATTTCTTGATGAAGTTTTCATAAATTTCAGGTATTGTTCCATCCATGTGTATCAATAACTCAGTGTTCAAGAGGGACGAATGAAACATATGAATTGGAAAGCTGATTATGAAGATGTACAAATGGCAAGCATACTAAAAACAGGGCTGTGGTTTGGGTGAAAACTCACAGGGTTTTCCAGCCCAAGGCAAGGCCCAAATCTGAGGGTCAAGGTGAGCTGCGAGGGTGGGTGGGCACCAAGCAGATCATCCAAGGAAGGCACCTCAGGTGTCAAGTGCAGTGCAACAGACAAAATGAGAGACTGAGAATTTCATGGAGTGAATGGTTGAACATTTTGTGGATCTGAGAGTGGGAGTGGAGGGTGGGTGTAAAAGTTGAGAGTGTCGAGTTGCAAGCTCTCCATCTGGATAGAAGTGATGCGAGGAGAAGAAGAAACGAAGATGCTGTGCACCTACCTCGCTTACTCACGCATGGACTACATTCTAAGTCAGCCTCGTTCCTCGGCTAACTTAGAATAGGAATGCGGTTGGTTACAAGCCGGCGGTGTCTAAGCCTTTGGAACGTCAGTCGACTCTCTCATAACGCACACCCCATATAACGCATACTCCTCGATAACCCATAGGATTTTCAATTTCCCAAATCCCTTTGCACCACTGTACAACCTCTCTCGTAACCCATACTCTCCCCAACCCCATACCCCTGGACCTATCCCCAGACGTATGCGTTATATGAGAGTCAACTGTATAATACATTTTTCCGACAAGTAACCTGAAGCATCTTTTTTAGTCTGGCAACGAATTTTGACCACAGTGGACTACATGTTTGACTTCGTCGTGGGCCTCGTGGCGAGGTAAACCACAGGGATTCACTGGTCGACCGCAAATTCTACTCCTTATACGTGCTATCTCAGATTCAAATTTATCTTTTTGTCCAATACGGGCCCTCATATGCATAACTTTGAATTTGACGCAGTACCGTACCGACCATACACCCCGTTCCTCCGGCGTGACGGAACGAAGCCCTAGCCCCACGGAAGTTCTGGCAAGTTCCAACGCCTCGTGTACTTCGCTCTGTTGCCACTCTCCACGTTGGCCTCTCGCAACACTTTCGCCTTCATCTTGAGAGTCGAGACTGCCTAGATTTGCGTCCTTACAATTCACTCGGCAACTGACAGTTCATCATGAAGCTTATCAGCACTGTCTCCAACGTTTTCTATGATGCCAGCGTTATGACCTGGGACGTATTCCTTACGCTGGCTAACCTCGTGCGATTCAGCCGTCCTGTTGGAAAAGTTACGCCCAAAGGCCATCCAGGTTATGGAGGATACTGGCCAGAGTACATACCACCTCGAGAGGGTGATAGTAGATGTTCCTGCCCAGCTCTCAACGCAATGGCCAACCACGGTAAATTCACAATTTTGCAAGATCTGTGGCAATGATCGGTGAACTGATTTTATTCTGTTAGGAATCATTCCGCGCAATGGCAAGGCAATCACGTTCACCGAACTTAACCATCAGATCCGCTCGACGTTCAACTTTGGGGCTTCATTCTGCTCCTTTGTGCCGCACTATGCCGCGCGCATGTTAAACAAGAGCTATAGCAACGACACATTTGACTTGGCGGAACTCGACTTGCATAATGGCATTGAACACGATGCATCGCTCACCCGTGCGCAATTCACCCGCGGTTCTACGGGACTCAATCTTGATCCTTTGCTCAATTCTAGGACTTGACACAGCGCTGTCGCCCAGCCAATCATCGGCACATGTCCCCTTCATCGAAGAGCTTCTCTCTTTCGCCAGTGGCAAAGATGCGGAGGGGAAAGATCTGCTCACCATCAAAGACATGTCCAGAATTCTCGGCAAGCGCCGAGCAGAGGCAAGGGCAACTAACAAGGACTTCACCCTGAGCCTATTCCACAAGGTGTTTGGTAGTGCTAAGTATGTTCTTTCACTATTGTATTTGTTTGATGGCTGAAGCCTTCATTGGGGGTAGCTCATCGACCTTGCTCACCATCTTCGGTGGTCGATTGGACGATCTGCGGACGCTTCTTCTCGAGGAGCGACTGCCTCAAGGGTGGGAATCTCGCGTTCGCAAGCCCCACGGGCTGACCATGCTCACGTTCAACTGGACTGTCCTTCCAGTGGAATTTGGCATTAGAGAGTCTGATTGGGCATCAGATGCAAAACAGGATGCCAAAATGATCCAGAGTGACGGTGAAGGCGCCTAAGCGCCGGGCCTGGCAACTCGTTCAGTGTCCCCGTGGGTGGCTCAAATAGTGGGTGGCTCAAAAATTGGAGTTGGTTAGCTACCCTTTGATTTTAGTGATTTGGATGTCTGCACATATTTCAATCTGTTTGGTTGTCGGCCGGTTTCACGTCCTACCTGTTATCTTGAATATTCCTGATTACATACTTACACATACCCGTACTTAGCATTATGTAAGCGAGACTGCTCTGACGCGTCCAGTTGAAGGCCTAAAACCGGGGGCGGCAGCAGTCAACCCGCTACCCAAGGTCAAGGTTACACTACAAGGTCGCATAAGAATTTGAAAAGCTTCCAGATAACTTACTTCGACTCATCGGCATTATGTCGTATGTTGCTGTGAACGCAGACGAAGTGAGTACTCACACCAGTTGATAGTCTCTCCGCTGAGGCTAAGTGGAACTTCGCTCCTGGCAGCGTTTTGAAGAAGGCCCAGAAGGTCTAGAGTTCAGGTGTAAGTAGGCATCTCGTTGGTCACCCGCACCTAGGTGACCCCAAACCCTCCCCTGACCATAGCATTCCTTGGCACAAACACTGGGGCCAACGGTAGAACGCAGTCCGCATCACCTAACCTGGACCGAGGTGAGTTTGTATCTTGAGCTCACACATTACATTCCCTCACAAAATGGCACAGGCTATCTGACAGACCGTGGAGCTCCACAGAAGGGTTCTTCTGCGTTCTGGACAGTGGAATACTATCAACCTTATTTCGATGTCGACACTGCTACAGTCCTGAAGCGTTGCTACACGACGCTACTCCCGTTTTCCCCATCATATCTTACCAGCCTCTCTTCTGGTTCCGACCTCTATGGCCCTTTCTGGGTGGCGACGACACTAATTCTTGCCCTCTTTCTCTCCTCCTCACTAGCAGCTAGTATCTCAAAATACCTCTCAGCATCGGGGGCAGAATATGATTATGATTTCGCGTTGCTGGGTCTCGCCGCAACAATCGTTTATGCATATGCTTTTGGAATACCGGTAGCGCTCTGGTTTGCTTTACGGTATATCGGTGTTGGCGAGTGGGGTATTGTGGATGCCCTTGGAGTTTGGGGTTACGCACTATTCGTCTGGATTCCCGTTTCGGTTGGTTTCCTTGGGTTGGAATGGAATGACCAAGTACTGACGAGCCACGGCAGATCCTATGCGTAATACCAGAGCCGATCACACGTTGGGTGCTAGTTGGAATTGCCTTTGGTCTTTCTGGCTATTTCCTCGTGGCAAATGCTTACCCCGTACTTGCAAGTGTAAGTCTTCTATTGGTTTGAGGCGATGAATCTGTTTTCGATCAACTGACTCCATTTCAGGCTGATGCAAAGGCTACTCGTCTCCTCATAATCGTCGTCGGTGCATTACATGCCGGCCTCGCGCTCTCGTTCAAAGTGCTTTTCTTTAACTACTATGTCACGAGTGACCTCGGGTCAGGGACCGATCCCTTGCGGTATGTTTGACGGATGTAATTATCATTGTCCTTCCGCTGCTTCTCCAATAAAATGTATTACATCAGACATATCCGTGTTGCACGGTAGAGCATCGGTCAAGAGTTCCAGTTTTTGGAGAAACAATGGCATCCGGCAGGTCAAGATAGGTCTCAACTTGTGAAGATACTCTTGACGGCCTTTATCAGCTTTTGTATAGGTGGTAATGAGTCTTACGACATTTACTCGTACTTGAAAAGCTAACGCACACTCTACGCCTCGCGTCACTTCGAAAGAGCTTCCTAACCTGATGACAGGTTATACTTGTCTATGTCAAGGAACATCGATCTGGGGTGCCGCCCGTATTCAAGCTGGAGGCGTCACGACCACGCCCCCGCAGCCACTCTGGCTAGTGGGCATTAAGTGAGCCTGGTTTGCTGGATGCCCCCATGGCAAGTGCCACTCTGACCTTCAGCGAAGAGAATAAATTACGATGGAGATACCATCATCGATAGAAACTACCATTCGGCCTCACACTGCAGAAATCTTGAGTGACAATCGGTGTGTACCACTCACATCCCCTCTACGATGGTTGACAACGGCCCGGAAGTCGAACACTATCCATCGTCGCCACCACCGTTAGCTTGTCACAGGATTCGTCGATCGTAATTTAACGTATTGAAGTTTCTCATCGGTATCACAGTGCCCTCCATGGTGAATCACAAGGTAGCGACTGGTAAACTTAAAGCACAGTTCCAACACGGACGACAATATCTTGCA
Organism: Paxillus ammoniavirescens; assembly: GCA_014904835.1. Taxonomy (NCBI): domain Eukaryota; kingdom Fungi; phylum Basidiomycota; class Agaricomycetes; order Boletales; family Paxillaceae; genus Paxillus; species Paxillus ammoniavirescens. Next base: position 6,980 of record MU120910.1, read on the forward strand.
ATGATTGACAGGTTCGTGGTTGGAAATACAAATACAGCCTCTTTACTCAGAAATACAGGTGAACCAAAGTTGCTGCAACTTAAACTTGGATTGCGTGATTCAAGGTCGAGATGGAGATGGAGTGTGAGCCCAAGGTACGGGTCTGTTACGAGAAGTCAGCATTGAGTGGAGCTACGAAGGGTGTCATGTAGACATACCGAGTCTGCGCCCGACGTAATGGTGACGCGTCCGGAAGGGGAGACGGAAACCGCGTGCGAAGTGCGTGCGATGGCAGACAAGTCAATTTCTGACAATGGGGTAAAAAAAGTGTTTCGATAGTTGTTGATGGGATACTAACCTTGGCCTTTAAGAGCGTTCTTCCTGAAATCTCTGGCGAGCTGCCTCTCCTCTTCGGTCAGGGAGTTGGACCTTCTCTCTACCGCAGGCGTCTCTGGCTTCTCGACTGGGTCAAGGTGAGCCACGCGAATTGACGTTATCAGGTATAATGGACTGACCATCCTTTTTGTTTTCGTTCTCAGCGAGATCGTCCACTTCCTCGTCCTCCAAGGCAGCAGCCTCAAGGTAACTCTCGTTTGCTAAGCTACCCCAGTTGTGGTGGCCGTTGCCACCCTTGCGAAAAGACTTGTCGAGGCCTGATTTTGACTCAGAGCGGTCCCTGACGAGAGCACGAGGAAAGGTAGCACGCTCTGTACGGGTCATAATGGGATGCTGATGAGTGGGTAAAGAGAGGGTAAAATTGCAAGATCACGAATGAGGAGGTATGGTGTGAGTGTGGAGGATTGTTGGTGTTGGGGAATGAGTGTAATGGACTCGTTGTCGTGACCTTTATACGTGCCGTGCCACTCAATTGGAAACAATACGATTTGCTAGGACCATGCGCGTGACCACTGCATTATGCTTTGATCTGGAACCAGACCAAGCTTTAAATTGGCAACTGCTTTGCACCCTCACCGACACCTCACGCGCACGGTTAACTCACGGTGGTGTGTCTTACAGGTAACACGTTGTCAAATACGTTACCCTCTATGATATTCTCACTACACTGGAAAGGTGGACGTTCTCGACGTCACGGTTGGCCTTCCCTGAGCAGATTGTGGGGAAGCGTGAGAATAAGATGTCGCGTGGCTTGAGTTCCTGACTGGTGACCATCCGATCCACCTTCCTACCACAAGAAGAAATGTCTAGTACTAGTAGTCGTCAGGACAACAGCATTCTATCCCTCCTGCGACCTTCCGAGAACTTACGAATCGTCCTGAATGTGGATCTTGCTGCGGAGAACGCAAGTACTCCCCCGAACACACGAACAGAGTCATCGGATGCCCTCTCGCATCAGTATAATATTGTTATTGTGACCCATAAGAACGAGGTTCAAAATTCGGAAGAGGGCGGGTGGGTGCCCAACTACTCTCGAAAGCTACCAAGACCCACGCTTATGAATAATTCAAAGTTTCCTAGTCGTAAAGTCGGGTGCAGCCAACAACGTGTTGAGAGTAGATCGAGCAATCCCAATTACCGAAGGCTTGACTCTGGTGGTTTCCCAAGCTAAATTCGCGACCCCGGAATCGCGACAAACTGAGGAAGATCCAAGAATCCCCGCCGAAACTGGTAGGTAGCAGCTTGTTGTCGGCTTTTGCCTCGTCGAAAACTTAACCTATTCACTCATCTCACGAGCCTGGGCCCTTACTATCAAAAGTGGCACCCAGGACACTACCCCGCTCTCTTTCGTAATCCGTGATGGTACCCAGAGATTGCAAAGCTTCACTGCAGAATATCGACGGTTAAGAGAAATAGTTGGTAAGCCTCCTCGTTAGCATGCGCGCACTTGCGAGCGTGACATTCTATCAGGTGCAACGCACAGAAGTAGCTTTGATTTTACATGGCTTCGGGCGTATTCTTCAGAACCCTCATCTCGAACCCTCGATCTTCGCCTTCGGAATCAGCCATTACACAGCTGCCTATCTCCGGCAAGTGCTGGAAATGGAGACGACGCGTCGGATATCTCGCTTGTACAGCGCGAGTGGATAGAGCAGACCGCAACCGCACAGGCGTCCAACAATAGTACAAAGCACTTGAAGTGTGTCCTTCTGTTTACGCACTTTCGTCCCTATCTGAGATCCCTTTTACAGGATACGGATTGGATCCTTCAATGTCAATGGAAAACCTCCCTCACAAGATTTATCACCATGGCTGAGAAGTTCTGTGTCGCAAAGTCAAGAGAAGGCTGCCTGGATATCTCCGTTGAAGCTTTCGCCTGTCGAGCTTTCCTCTGATCCATTACATCAAGGTCCGTCTGCCAACAGTGTAGCCACGATTTCAGAATCAATATATGCGTTCAGAAATTGGGAAAAATGACACGCCCGTCGGCGCAGCTGAAGCTCGGGATATTGGGGATCCAGACTTATTTGTACTGGGTTTCCAAGAACTAGACTTATCAACTGAAGCTCTTCTTTACGCGACAAGTACATCGAAGGAGGACGTATGGGTCACGGCTATCTTTGCTGCTCTTGGAGAGAAAGGTGTGCTTTATGAAAAGGTAAATCCTCATTGCATAAACGCCTATAGCCGTGATAAACATGGAGACCACCAGTTGGCTTCAAGACAGCTAGTTGGCATGTTGCTCGTGGTGATCGTGAGGAAAGCACTAGTGCCCTGCTTCAGCGATGTCCGGTTGTGCGATGCCGGCGCAGGTATCATGGGCTTTATGGTATTTCACCATTCGTCCTTGTCAGTAAGGTCTGGCGTGCTCATCTGGGGGCTTTCAGGGAAACAAAGGTGCCGCCGCTATTAGATTAGAATTTACTCCGAAACCACCTTCGGATTCCCTGGCGACACGTTACCGACCAACAATTCTGACATTCGTTAACGCACATCTCGCTGCGTTCGACGAGATGGTAGACAGGCGAAATTATGACTTCCAGGAACTAAGTGGACGCTTGGCATTTCCTCCGAATGGTCTGAATGGGAATTATGCACCTGACAACGTTACAGGAGATGTCTATAGCATATACCAGAGCGATATACTCTTCTGGATGGTGCGTATATCTTATTTCTAGCTTGAAGCGTCATCCTCCAATTCTCGTTGACCTAGGGAGGTAAGACCATTCATTGTAGCCTGTGGAACACTGATATATCTGATGTAGATCTCAATTACCGCCTGGATTTGCCCGACGGTGACATAAGGGCTCTACTGTCTTCGCACGTATCAGGCATCGAGAGCATACAGAGTCTAATGGCCCATGACCAAGTGAGTATTTTCTATAATTGCTTCCTGGTAATCAACTAGTAAATGGATTCTAGCTCAACATTGCCATACGAACTGGGAAAGCCTTTACTGGTTTCTCAGAGCATCCTATTACCCATATTCCGTAGGCGACCTTCCGGGCAGTCGCTCCCTCGCATCGAGGCTTACCCATGTATGAAACAGGACGTACCGATTAGCTACTGGAGTGTCAAAAGATCGCTTGGGATATGACATGAAGTACGTATCCCGAAAATGTTGTCGACCTGACAGTTCTCAACGTGTGGGCCAGACGTAAACCTGCCTGGACCGATCGCATCTTGTACATGTCCTCACCCGGCATGAAGTTGAAGCAGTTGGCATACAGGAGCCATCCGGAAATTGTCATGAGCGATCATCAACCAGTCTCTGCCGATTTCGATATATCCGTGCGTGTGTCCTTGGTATCTGTGGATTTGTTCGAGGAAGCTCATGGGGTGGTCGTTCAGTTGGCTATGATCGATGGGGCACAGTATGAGAAGTCGCTACTGGAGCTACACCGCGAGTTCGCCAGCTTTGAAGACTCCGGGCGCATGCCAAAAGTCAAGATCCACCCAACGTCAGTGGAGTTCGGTAATATCGTGTAAGACCCTCACGGCCCAATCGTCATGTACACGTACAAATGCGAGCGCTCTTATGTGTGCAGATACAAGCGATCCGTTCGCCGGGAAGTGGTCGTGAAAAACGAGGCCGATGTAAGCAATAAACCAACCCTATGTGTAATAGCGGGCTAATCTGCACCACAGGTTCCATGCGTGTTCCGATTCGTGGGTGCCGGAGCTGACGAACCTGTTAGTGAGTGCATGCTTGATACCTCGTGGTGACATATCTGACAACGGTTTGATTCGCCTCGCTGATCAGCGCCTTCATGGCTCCACGTTGAACCCATCGTGGTATGTACCTCGAGCTAGTCACCACACAAATTTGTGATCGATCCCTCGTGCACCGTGGGTTTCATAGGGCCTCTTACGCCCTCATGAGTCCGCAACTATAACATTACTAGCCCACATCGATAATGGGTCAGCAGCGAAGTTGAACCTGGGACCGTCAAGGCTGGAATTTACGCTCATCTTGCATACGGCGCTTGGAAAGGATCATTTCATAGCTGTCTCCGGAGATTACCGTACGTCTCTTCATTCAACCTGCATCCCTTGCACTGTCTGCATCCATTCCGAACTGGCGCTAATGTCATTTGTGCACCTTTCGTGTAGAGTACACGTGTTTTGCGAATACGCTAGAGAGACTCACGCGTCTGGCTAGCCCGATCAGGAAACTCAAGTCTCCTGAGGAGCTGATGCCTCCTGGGAAGGCGATCAACGCCCCTAGGGAGGTTATGAGGTTGATTAATTGGATGATGACCAATGTGTCTGCTACTGTACGTACCGTCTTACCGCCCCCAGGGTTGGCCGGGTGCGTGTTTGTGCTGACTCGGGGCTTCCAGGACGAGTTATTCGAGTATCCGGCAAAGGAGAGTTTGTGTAACACCATTAGAGAAGTGGGTCGTCTTTTTTGCGATGGTGTGATCTGACCGTAACTGAGGAATCCATGATCATGAGTGTCTCGACACAGGAGAAGAATTCCCTTATACTAGTCCTAATGAAGACCATCGCGAGCTCGTAGCAGCGTTCGCTAGCACACTCGTTTCTTTTCTGGATTCGTTGACAGAACCACTGGTCCCTCCCTATCTCCATGCGAGATGTCTGCAAGCGAAGGATAAGGACGAAGCGTTCGAGGTGGGTACATCCGTCCGTACTGTGTTCTTCGCCACTGGCTGATTGGCCGTTCAAGTTGCTGGATGAATTCCCACACGAGTGCATTAATGTGAGCGATTCTTATCACATCAGCCAATGTAGTGACTAGACGTTGAATTTTGGAAGGTCTGGATATCTTTGACGGCGTTCTTGCACTACATTGCTCAGCAATCGTCGAAGGATCATAGTCCGAACACTCACAGAAAGGCTCAGAAACTTGGTACGTCTTCCGTTGTCCGTCAAGCCTGTGAATTGACTTCGGAGGGCTGCGATAGCAATGATTCTCGCTCCTACTTTACTGCGGGATGACCCGACTGGCGTTCATCCAAGGGTATCGCCGTTAGGGAAAATCAAATTTCTTCTGCATTTTATAGGTTAAAACATTTTCATTGCGTTTGAGCACGTAGTTGGGTGAGTAGGTACAGGATACTCCCATATCAAAAATCAAAAATCAGTGTTACAATGCTTTCTATTGCTATCTTCTTTCCGATCACTTTACGTTGTACCTGATCTAGTTTGCCTACGCAAAGAGCTTCTTGTATGCTTTCTTCTGCTTGTCTCTCAGCTCCTTTTGGCGCTGGGCTATTTTCGCGAGTTCGTTAGCGATGGCTGACTTCAAGTTTAAGGGGTCTTCAGTTGCTAGCAGCTCAGCGGCTTCCTGGAGGTCATCCTTCGCGGCGTCTTCGTCTTTCAGAGCCGCGCGGGCCAGCGCACGACGGTATAACGCTTTCGCTGTAAATATGACCCGGTGAATGCTTGACATGCGGGGACGACGAAGAATGACAGACCTTTGTGATCATTCTTGACTGCTAGCAAGTACGCTCGTGTGGTCTGGTTCACTGCGAGGTCTGGATCTGGGGGCTGAGTGCGGAGAGCTGCGAGCGCCGAGTTGTTGAGGAGGACCGTGCGGAGCTCGTCAAAGACTTCTTTACGTTCGGGCTGTGCATCGTCTGGCAAGGCGGGGTGTTGGTCTAGGTACCTCAGCGACTCTGAGAACGTATTCCCCAGGTTCAGGGTCACGATCAACGGATCGAAAGAGGTGAATAACGCACTCAGGTATTTTTCCAATGCAAGTGACGGGTTTGGCTCCCCAGCCTTGGTCCCGTCATCGTTCTTCCCGGTGAGCAAAGCATTCCCAATACTTTTTATGGTATTGGCAGCCGTGTAAGCGTACTCGTGGTCCTCGGGGGCGCGCTCATCGTCCTCCGGGTAGTCCTCATAGTTATCTCCATCTGAGCTTGCGGACTCGTTCAGAGATGGGTCGTCGGGCGAAAGTATGCCACAAGCGACGATGACGATTGGCTTCGTAGGAACGTCACCAGAAGTTGTGGGGTGGTTCTCAATCTTGCGAACTGTAAGGTTGACGGTTCATTGTCAGATTGATGAGGTTGGCAGAGAAGTGAGATGGGAAGACATGCCTAACGATTTGCCTTTGATGACTTCTCCGAAGACGACATGTTTGTCATTAAGATGGGGGGTCGCCGCTACGGTGATGAAGAACTGCGAGCCATTGGTGTCTTTTCCTGCGTTGGCCTAAGAAATCATGTCAAGCGGGGAGATCAGGACTTTTTTGTAAAATTTGTATGCACCATGGATAACAAGAAAGGCCGATCATGCTTTGCAATGAATGCCTCGTCTGCGAACTTCTCTCCGTAGATAGACTCTCCACCAGTACCTAGGCAGAAATCAGCACCATGGATGGACCACGTAAAGAGATCACAGACCATTGCCAGCAGTAAAGTCACCTCCCTGGCACATAAACCTGGTGAAGACATAACAACGCGTCAAGACCGCATCCCAATAATCTGACTAAACCCATGAGGGCGCGCTCGTACCCTTTGATGACACGATGGAACCCGGACCCAGAAAAACAAAGGGGTTTACCCGATTGACCTGTGCCCTTTTCTCCCGTGCAAAGTGCGCCTGAATCGGGCCAGGGACTGAGAATCCTGCGATGGATGGCGAAGGCGAAAACGTACGGAAGTTCTCAGCTGTCTTGGGGACTAGATCAGCATAGAGGGAGAATATGATGCGGCCCGCGTCATGTCCGTCGATGGCGATGTCAAAGTAAGTGATCGGACGTTCCGCAGATGCTTTTGACATTTCTAACAGCTACTATAGCGAGTTGCTGTGGGGTAATAGGATGTGTATGGGGACGAGTAAAGACGGGATGAGTTCGACGCTTGACGGTTGCTGTTGAAAGCTAACTTGGCGCTGTAGTACTTTACGTAATTTAGACGCACCGCCACCGTCGTTGATAGTCGTGAGTTGAGTCCGAGTCAAAGAACCCAAGTTACGAAAGGGCCTACTCTCAAACTGTCCCGCATGCATATGTACTACTAGCCTTCCTTGCGACCGAAGAGGTGCAATCACACATGTGCATGAGTAGTCAAGTGATCTGAAACTTCTATCGGTCACCGCCGATAGCACTATCTGCAGTTGGATGTCTCTTCTGGCCCAGTTTGTGGCCAGTTCTCAAGTTGCTCATGTCTCCACCCAGCCATACACCTTTCGATTGTCCAACCATCGATCATCTCAATGTTGATAAATCGTGCATAGAAGGAGTATCTGCGCTAGAAGAAGCTACTAAATGGCTCTCCGCTTTCGCGACAAGCGTTTCGAATCAAGATCATGAGTCAACAATCACTCTTTTCCATGAGCACGGGTTCTGGAGGGACATCTTGGCCCTCACCTGGGACCTTCGGACCATACGAGGCCACTCAGCAATCAAGCGACTTCTGGATACTCGTCTTTCATTGACCGGATTGACAGCATTCCGCCTTGTCGAAGATCCTCCACGAGGACCAACAGTTACCAAGCCACTCCCGCGTCTTGTGTTCATACGATTCTGCTTTGAATTCGAGACCGGGCATGGAAAGGGCACCGCAATAGCTTCCTTGGTACCCCTTGCAGACGGTCTGTGGAAGGCGTGGACGTTGCTTACGCGCCTCGAGTCTCTCAAGGAATTTCCGGAGCAGGTGAGCCTTCTGAGGTACGACTCGGACTTACTCGGTGTAACATATGTCAATGCCAATGTCAGGTTGGCAATCTGCGTGATCGTGTTGTACAACACGAAAATTGGGAAGATCAACGTCGACGTGAAATAGATTTCGAAGACGGAGATCCAGCTGTTGTCATTATCGGTGCTGGCCATGGTGGACTTGAGATGGCTGCGAGATTGAAGTATCTGGGTACCTCCACCCTCGTTATCGACAGGAATACGCGGATTGGCGATAACGTATGATTATTCCCGCAAGTCATCGCTCGTATGCTAAAGTGATATCTGAGCAGTGGAGGACTCGATACAAGACGTTATGTCTGCATGATACGGTTTGTAAGTTATATCCAACGATTTGCGCAATAATTATCAAGTTACCCATGAATGCAGGGTACAATCGAATGCCATACTTGGAGTGAGCACATTCGCCTCACTTGACAAATCTTCCTCACGTATGATAGCTTTCCAAAGACGTGGCCCGTCTATTGCCCTGCTTCGAAGGTATGTCCCAACTTTATGAACCCGCGGGCCTGATGTCCACAGCGTTTGCTTCTCCGAAGTTAGGAGACTGGCTGGAATCATATGCTACAGCCCTGGACCTCAACGTCTGGCCCTCCTCCTCAGTAACTCGCACGGACTTCATCGATGAGACGAGGTCATGGCGCCTTTGTATCAATCGGGACGGACAAGTCAGGTCAATGACGGCCAAACATCTCATTTTTGCGACTGGCTTTGGTGGTGGGTTTCCGAAGATGCCTGATGTCCCAGGAAGGGTGAGCGATCCGTGATGACGCGCACTCAAGGGCGCCGTTGTGTTGACTGTCGGAATTTCTTCGCAAGGAATTGTATCAGGGGGTCGTTCTGCACTCTACGGAGTTTACATCCTCGGCGGAGTATGGAGGGAAGAAAGTGGTCGTTGTTGGTGCCTGTAACTCAGGTTGGGTGGACCGCTTTTGACGGCCTTCGATATTTATTCATGGACGCCAGCACATGACATCGCTCTTGATTTGTGTCGCCGTGGATCTGATGTTACAATGTGTGTGCAGCTCATTCCCTGAACACAAACTCTCCATCTCACTCAGGTGTCGTCACAGGATCCAACGTTCATCTACGTACGTAATCTCTGCAAAGTCTGCGGCAACTTCTCTGGAAGGTATGATCCATAATACTCATCACAGATTTGGAGGGAAACCGATTGATGGTTCCTCCACCCCCTAAAAAATACCAGATAGGTACAATGAGTACTTCCCACTGGAGTTTGCAGACCTCCTCGGCCTAGCGCTCCCATTCGCAACTCAGAAACACCTATTGAGAGCGTTTACAGAGCACATGGCGAGCACGACTGATAAGTGGGTGTCCCTGAATCATATGACGAAATTTATTGTTCGCACTACCCCCACGCCTTCTTTTCATTCTAACCATGCACTTTTCCGCACTACCAACGGAACAGGAATCTCATCGAAGGGCTTGAACGAGCTGACTTTAGAACTTATCTCGGTCCTGATGGCGCAGGACTCTTACCGTTGGTCTTTGAGAGGGGAGGTGGATTTTATATCGGTGAGATGCATATGACCTCGGTCATAAGATCGTTATTTCCTGGCATACTTACCACGCACTTGAATGCACCTATTGAACCGACCAGACACAGGCGCTAGCCAGGAGATAATCAAGGGAACCATCAAGGTCAGAAGTAGTTGCTCTGTTCAACGATTCACGCAGGGAGGCCTTGAACTTGAAGATGGGACTATGGTGGAAGGGGACGCAGTTATTTTTGCGACTGGGTGAGTTCTCACATATTTGCATCTCGCCTCAGCCACACCTCACCGCTCGTGACCTCATTTATCGTCAATGGCAATGGCTTTGTTGGTTGCATGAAGCTTCGGTGATATTCGTGACTCGATACGGGAAGTTTGTGGGCCTACGGTCGCAAGTAAGGTGGGAAATGTGTGGGGTCTGGACGCGGAAGGTGAGTTGCAAGGGGTGTGGAGAAGGACCGGATATCCAAGGTTGTGGATCGCGATGGGTAAGTTCTCCTGAGTTTTCGAGGTAATTCTGTCTCTAGGAATGCTAAACTTGAATATTGACATGCAGGTAATCTAGGCCGCTCTCGCTTTCATACGTTGCACCTCACTCTTCGTACGTTCGTTTCTCACTTGCTTGCCTGTGGCCGTGGAAGGCTCAGGTGTATTACAGAGATCAAAGCTATTGAAGAAGGTATCGTTAGCGATGAAGACATCTATAACGAATAAATGTACCTTTTAATGGATCAAGGAGAAGGGATGAAATACACGGTGATCGTGTGACCCAGTTATGGGGGTAGTGCAAGTTACTGGTGATATTGAGGGCGTCTTGTGAATCGAGGGGAATGATAGAAGATCCTGACCAGACTGAGAACCCTCTATTGGCGACCAGTTCCTTCCCACTCGGTAACTCGAAGCATGAAACTGAAGCTAGAAGCGTGGCTCGCAAAGGCTTTCCCAATAGCATTTCAATGGCAGCAAAATCAAGTCAAGCTCGAAATTTATTCAAGGTTGGACGCACATGATCGCTATCACGCTACTGTCAGTGATCGATTGATTTATCGATTGAGCCAATATGCGACGTCAGGGCGGTTCAAGTTGGAGGAGTGTTGGAGGTTACCCTCGTAGGCTGTAAATGTGTCGTGAATACGCGGAAGAATATCACAAAGCTTCGATCGTATAGGTGACAGGGTGATGACGCCTTTTTTTTTCAAAGATAGTGATTTTATCGGGGTGCATCATGTTTCGTATCATTCCCATTGCTGTTGAGTGCGACGGATGGAGGTGAGTAGAAGCTAGTGACCAGTGCGGGTATACAGTGACTTCAGAAGTGAGAAAAGTAAATGAATATTTATTTTAGCATCCGTGGGAATAACCATATATGAGTGACGTTAGATAGATGTAAATTAACTATTACCAAAAGGGGAGATAGTTCCTCGGTAATAAGCGAGAGGATAAGTAGTCCAGGTTGGTATCGACGACCTGTTGCTGCGCTTTCGTGGACCACTGGGCGTTTTTAGTGGTCAGCCGTCGTCCTGCCGCCCCTCCTCCGCACTTCTTCCTTGTGCTGGTCCTCATCTCCGTTATACTAGACCTTTATAACGGTGCCTGGTATATAGTTCGTTCTTAAACCTCTCCATCATGACCGTCCTCGTCGCCGCCAAGTTTCCCAGCGTTGCTGCTGTTTTTATGGCCAGTATCGCCTCCGTTCTACTCCTGGTTCTCGCTCGCATCATCCTTTCTCTGATGCGACTCTCGTCGTGTCCCATGGCCCGCCCAGAAGGCCAGGAGAAAGAAAGTCGTCTGGCGTCTTTGTCCTCTTTTTCGTTCTCCATACCTTGGGGTCATTCTCTGCAGTGGAATACTCTCCCGGCCTCGCTGCCTTTTACACTCCGCATGCCTGAAAAACCATCGCCAGAGGCAGGCAACGTCGTCGACGTCGGTCTATCGCAAAAACGTCCAGAAACTCTCCCCGTTGCAAACTGGTACTCCCGTCGTCCAGGGCCTCAATTCCAGCCGCCTCGTCAGTCTCAGTGAACCTTGCCCCTTGTTGTGAATTCTAACTTCTTCCATGCAGCACCTGCGCTCTATGAAAACCCTATGCCGCTATCAATGGCAAAGATAATCATGGCACGACATGTAAGGATACGATCTCCTAAGTTGATTGTTATTCATTCAATGACTTGCGACTGATAGACATTCCGCCGGCCGAACCCCAATCGGCCTCGGAGAACATCCATAGCATCTTCTCAACCCACAGCACCACCACAAGCACCCTCCCGCCTATACCATTCAATAGCATAGCGCTCTCTCTAATTTTGACCCTGCCAAAAGCACGCCACATCGGGCGGTGTGGTACCGCCCGCCGTGCCGGAATTAACTTGCCGACAACCCCATACACACGCTTTCGCCTCTAGGTTACCTCACCTCAGGCAAACTGCTATAATCACGCACAATCATATATTGACGGACTCTACGCCGAGTTTCCCACGACTTTACGGTGATAATATCCATGGGGATACTTCGGCTCTATTTATGATCTCTCCTTCCTCTCGCGGGGTTGGTAGTTTTACCATATGGTATGGCATGACTGGACCCCCCCTGCTGGGACGATGACAAACGCGTGGAACGATGCAAACGGATATTTTCCTTCGTGTACAAGGACTGGCCATCTTTTTTGATTATTCTTTTCTATTTGACCTTGAGCTAGCGTTTTTGCCTTTTACTATCCTTTTAGTCTTTGTTGCGTGCTACATAAAAATTGTTGCTCCCTTTCATATACATATGGACATGGCATCCATTTGTCTGGACTCGTCTCCATGCAATGAAACTCAATTCGAAAGTTTGAATTCTGCATGCGTCCTGGTGGGATATAGGTCGTACCCTTACTTGCCATGGGACAAGGCCAGTGGACTTGAGCGGACGTTACGTCGGACACACGGGGTTGGAAGAAACTCCCAGTCGAAGTCTCTCAAATCGCAAGCGAAAAAAAAAACTAGTTTGCTGCAGGGAACATTAAAGAAAAGTATTACAATGCATCAGGGAATTACGATCCAGTTTGTGTGCGTTAGAATTATATTAATTGTAGCCTGTGCCCGTACTAGGGCAGTCATACTGAGAAATTCCCGGGGGTATCCTCACACCCTTGCTGCCTGGCGACCGGGATGTCGGGTCCGTGTGGGAAGGTTGGGAGCCTTATGATAGGGGTCGGGGGGTAAGTCGGTGGATTCATTCTTCGTAATGCGAAGCGGCCCTCGGAGACAGGTCGCCTCTTCATGTCAACGGTACTTCTGCAAGGTCAGACGTCAGCCGACCCAGATTGAGCTCGACGCTAGGTCATGCAGGCGTGAGGCTCACAGATCATCTGCACCGCTATCCGTCGAATTCGAGTATGACTCTGTGGCTTGCCACACCAGAGCAGTGTGCTGATGTACTGCAGGGGCATTGCCACCGCCTCGAGCATACGACCGGGCATTAAGGCTGGCAAGTAAGGTGTTGCAGTATACCGTACCAAGGGGATAGTAAAAGGCTGTGAATATCAGATCGTTTGGATATATCACTTGCTGTGATAAGATCAACTCCGGTACCGTCATGGTCACCGTCTGGTGTATTACCCACCAAGATTACGGAGAGAAAGGCGAAGAGTGCTGATGAGAGACCGGTGTTGACCGAGATGAAGATCAGGCGGCGAATCATCCGATCTGTGCTAGAATAGCAAAGTATTGGCTGTTGCCTGTAAAAAAGGAGACAACATAAAGGTCACGCACCCTTCAAATCCAGTTCGGCCCATGATCAAGAGTGCACACAAAGCAATCGTGATGGTAATGTCCACCGCCGTCGCAAGCCCATCCAGTCCGTTACCAATTCGCTGAGTGCGTAGCGTAAGACTACTGCAGAATTGCGTTGAATATATTCGTACCATCGGCAGGGGCCCTGAAATTTTTGCAGCGCTCGCGTTCATCAAAGTGACCGTGTAGACTAGTTACGTTAATATTGGCTACATTCTCGTGAGAAAGTATGCGATACTTACATGCGCCAAGAACTATAGATGTCGCAGCTGAGTCCCGGTATCAGTGAGACATCGATGTACTTATACTCACCTAGCTGAGCGACTACAAATGGGATCAGAACAACTGGGAATGCCCATTTGAATCGGTTTCGGGCCACTAGTGGCGATATGAGCAAACAGTTTCATCATGATATCGAGCAAATGAACCCACAGGACCAAATTCGATATATGAAAAAGCACTGGACAGAAGAAGAAATGGCCGACTGGTTTGCGGAAAATCTGAGGTCTTTGAACAGGAGAAGAAAGCACTGTACTCACTGTAACAACAACGGCAATCAACAGGGGTCTGCTTCGACAAAGAAACGTCGTTAGCCCGTTTCGCAAAGGAAGACTGCATCTGCCTACGGATGTATATACAGGAGGAAGGTATCATCACCAAAGTGTAGGACAAAACATTGCCATACTGGATGCCCGTGCAATCGAGATAGTAGGTTAATCGTATCTGAAGATGCACTGGAACTCACCACCGACAGAGATGAAAAAAGTGTGCAACGTATCCAACACGAACACAAAGGCAACCTACAAAACATTGACAAAAGATTTACGAGTATGACCTGCACAGGGACGTGGCACACTTACCAGTGACTTCAAGATAACTTTGTCCTTGGGGTACCTGATGTGCGCGAACACGTTAGCGAATGATCAGCTTGCCCTCGCAGTTCAACTGACCGCTCGTAGTAGATGAACCTACGTGGGCAAAGATGAGAAACGGGGCGCGCCCTACGACAGAGTGGGACACATACGTTTGTAGTATGGCGATGCCATAGAAGACCAAAGAAATGAAAACGCCTGCGAGGACGGAACCCCAAGTGGTGCCAAGATTAGTACCTGCAGCATCAATGGATGCCATTACTAGCAGGGAGGGATAAGACCATGCGAGAGGTTGGGGGTTTTGTGTGTCTGGCTCCACCTTATTATAGCACTGCGACTGGGGTGATAACGAGCTTCCAATTATTGACTGAAAGAACACAATCGCTTCTGCAGTCCGCTGATTCGCGTACGTTCTCCGTCGCCTCAAGAGTTAGCCTGGTAGTCGGCGAGGAAGAACCGAGTGTGGAGGGTGAGTGCTTGAGTTGAGGACCAGTGTGTGATTCTTGGAGATCTCAACCTTTCTATTCAGATATCACTGCATCCTCAGGACCTATCGGCGGTGCGAGTGCAAGGAGCCGGATGTATGTTTGATATAGACCTGTGGAGATACTATTCAGATGTCACATCCTTACCTGTCGGCGCTGCGAGCGCAAGGAGCCGAATGTATGTTTGATATAGACCGACATGACTTGAACAAGGTTGGGAGAAACTCCCAGTCAAAGTCTCAGACTTCAAAGCTTCACCTCCAATCGCAAGCAAACAACACGCTAGTTAGCTGCAGGGAGCATTATTATAATAAAGCGAAGTACTACAATGCATCAGAAAATTACGATCCAGGTCGTGTGTGTTAGAATTATATAAATTGTAGCCCGTGCCCGTACTAGAGAAGTCATACTGAGAATTTCCCGAGGGTATCCACACACCCCTCAGGTCTGGCGAGCGGGACGTCCGGACCAGTTGGGAACCTTATGATGGGGGTCGGGGGGTAAGTCGGTAAATTCATTCTTCGTAGTGCGAAGCGGCCCTCGGAGACAGGTCGCCTCTTCATGTCAGCAGTACTTGTGTAAAGTCAGACGTCAGCCGAGATTGAGCTCGACGCTAGGTCATGCATGCGTGAGGCTCACAGATCGTCCGCATCCCTATCCATCGAATGCGAGTATGAGTCTGCAGCATGCCACACCAGAGCAGTGTGCTGATGTGCTGCAGGGGCATTGCCACCGCCTCGAGCATACGACCGGGCATTAAGGCTGGCAAGTAAGGTGTTGCAGTATACCGTACCAAGGGGATAGTAAAGGGCTGTGAATATCAGATCGTTTGGATAAATCACTAGCTGTGATAAGATAGGATCAACTCCAGTGCCATGGTCACTGTCTGGTGTATTACCCACCAAGATGACGGAGAGAAAGGCGAAGATTGCTGACGAGAGACCGGTGTTGACTGAGATGAAGATCAGGCGGAGGATCATCCGATCTGTGCTAGGATAGCAAAGTATTAGCTGTTGCCTGTAAAAAAAAAAAGAGGCATAAAAGTCGCGCACTCTTCGAATCCAGTTCGGCCCATGGTAAGGAGTGTACACAAAGCAATCGTGATGGTAACGTCCACCGCCATCGCAACCCCATTCAGTCCGTTAGCAACTCGCTGAGTGCGTAACGTAAGACTACTGCAAAACTACATTGAATATGTTCGTACCGTCAACAGGGGCCCAGAAACTGCTGCAACGCTCGTGTCAACCGCCATCGCAGTGACCGTGTAGACTAGTTACGTCAATATTGGCTACATTCTCGTGAGAAAGTATGCGAACTTACATGTGCCAAGAACTAGAGATGTTGCAGCTCAGTCCCGCTACCAATGGGACATAGATATACTTATACCCACCTAACTGAGCGACTACAAAGGGGATCAGAACAACTGGGAATGCCCATTTGAAACGGTTTCGAGTCACTGACGACGATATGAGAAAGCAGTTTCATCATGATATCGAGCAAATGAACCCACAGGACCAAATTCGATATATGAAAAAGCATTGGACAGAAGAAGAAATGGCCGACTGGTTTGTGGGAAATCTGAGGCCCTCGAACAGGAGAAGAAAGCATTGTACTCACTGTAACAACAATGGAAATCAACAGGGGTCTGCTTCGACAAAGAAACGTCGTTAGCCCGTTTCTCAAAGGAAGACTGCATCTGCCTACGCATGTGTATACATGAGGAAGGTATCATCACCAAAGTGTAGGACAAAATATTGCCATACTGGGAGCGCATGCGATCGAGATAGTAGATTATCCACTGCAACATTTGAAGATGCACCGGAACTCACCACCAACAGATATGAGGAAAGTGTGCAGCGTGTTTAACACGAACACAAAAGCAACCTACGAAACAGTGATAAACATTCACGAGCGCGACCTGTCACAGGGGCGTGGCACACTTACCAGTGACTTCAAGATAACTGTGTCCTTGGGGTACCTGATGTGCGCGAACACTTCAGCGAATAATCAGCCGGCCCTCGCAGTTCAACTGACCGCTCGTAGTAGATGAACCTACGTGGGCAAAGATGAGAAATGGGGCGCGCCCTATGACAGAGTGGGACACAGACGTCTGTAGTATGCTGATGCCATAGAAGACCAAAGAAACGAAAACGGCTGCGAGGGTGGAACCCCAAGTGGTGCCAAGATTAGTACCTGCAGCATCAATGGATGCCATTACTAGCAGGGAGGGATAAGACTACGCGAGAGGTTGGGGGTTTTGTGTGTCTGGCTCCACCTTATTATAGCACTACAACCGCGGTGATAACGAGCCTTGGATTATGATTGACTGAGAAGAACGCGTTCGCTTCCGCAGTCTGCTGGCTCGCGCGCGATCTTTGTCGTCTCAAGCCTCACCCTGGTAATCGGCGAGGAAAAATCGAGTGTTGAGGATTCTTGGAGATCTCGACCTTTCGATTCAGATGTCAGATCCTTACCTGTCGGCAGTGCGGGCGCAAGAAGCCGAATGTATGTTTGATATAGACCTGCGGAGATATTGAAGTTAACATGATGCCGGGAATCCCGCATCACCCCAATACAAGAAACTAATATAAGTTGTATTCCAAAGTCTGTTGTATTCTGCGGTGATAATGCAGCCTCATGACCTTACACGAGGATCAGACATTGTTTTTAGATGAGAAATTTACCACGTACATACTTGTTTGCAATCCGGACCGGGCCTTGTGCATGAAGCTTCGAAGCACTGGCACGAGGCGCAAACCCAAAATCAGCCACCTGAAAGGACAATTCAATGAGCCTGGTCACTCCTTCGGCCACCTGACAGTCAGTCCTACCTTGAACGTTTGAACGACGCCGCCTCGAGTTTTCCCTGAGAGCTTCTCGTGTAATCCCGGAAACTGGAGCGTGCGGGTCAAAATCCTAGAGCCATCTGCGCCCTCTGAAACTATTAAAAAAAAACAGCTGTTGCAAAGTTAGCTTCGTGCTGTAGAAGCGACCCACTGTTTCCGACTATTTCGATATGAAGACGGTGATGGCCTTGATTCGAGTTAAAACTGATTGCTCCGAGATGACCTCCTGTGCCGCAGTAGACGGGTTCTTGGGTGATTTGCACCCCAATTAGCGCACGAATGTTGAGCCCCAGCCAGGAGCCCATGATGGATATCCTTAACCACCAATCAGAGTATCGACATTAGAGACTTCGAGGATCAATGGAGTTCCACGTTGGTTGCTGCCCGATGGGTGTAGGCACGGGCTGCCGTGTCTCGAATATTTCGAGGGTAGCCCTTAGGTACTAGAATCCATGCCGAATGAGGTCGTGCAAGTATTGTACCATAAAATGTACGAATAGAATCAGCCTCAGGAAGGTGACGGGTCTGCTGACATGAGTGCCTAGCATCGTGTTACTACAAAACAGTGAACTCAGCGGCAATCAGTGATTGTACCTCTGCACCCGTCGGACCACGGTAGCAACTTTCGTTCTGAGGGCCCTTGTCAATTCATGAACACATGTATGTCCTAGAAAATCTTGACTTTGGTCCCACGACCATCCAAAGATAGTGGCGGACATTATCTATCATCGCACACAAGGCTCTCGCAAAGTCTCTTTGCGATATACGACCCACAGCTTTCGCTTTTCTGGCGCTCACCACTGAAACCCATGATGCCCGGAGACATATCTGTCCAAGAAGTGTTTCAGCCTACCCAGCTCCCAGATCTGTATGAAGCCGGCATCGCTGAACTTCAACAAGGCCTCGAGAAAGGACACTTTACGAGTGTGGATTTGGTCAAGGTCAGTTCATGGCCGGGCTGTCTGTGAACTTCCCTCCGCAACTTGAACTTGGGCTTGCTAGGCATACCTCGCCAGGATCGAGGAAGTCAATCTGAACGGGGCTGCCTTGCACGCAGTCATTGAAACAAATCCCAAAGCCTTATCGCAGGCTGCAGCACTTGACGCTGAGCGCAAGCACAACGGCAGCCGCGGTTCGTTGCATGGCATTCCATTACTGATCAAGGACAACATCGCGACCTCACATGGAGAGGGTACGTATTAATCAGCGCTGAACCTGGGTCTTCACTGACAATGCATTATTCCAGGTATGAATACGACTGCTGGTATGTACCTGTTGGCTCCGTGACCTGGTTCTCATATCTGTCTCAGGATCACACGCTCTCCTGGGTTCCGAGGTAGTGGGCGACGCACCTGTAGCAGCGAAGCTACGCGAGGCTGGGGCAATCTTTATTGGGAAGACCAACATGTCTGAGTGGGCAAATTTCCGAGGACAAGTGCCCAGTGGGTTTTCCGGGCGTGGTGGACAAACTGTTTCCCCATACTATCCAAACGGGGACCCCTCTGGATCGAGTTCTGGTAGTGGAGTAGCGATGGCTGTCGGCCTTGCCGCAGGTTCACTTGGCTCTGAGACTGATGGCTCTATCATTTCGCCAAGTAGTAGGAACAATATCGTTGGAATCAAGCCCACAGTTGGGCTTGCATCTCGTACCAGAGGTGAGATTTCCATCTTTGGAGCAGGCCGAGGAATCTATGGCGGGAGTGCACGCTGACGCCTCTCTCTCCGCAGTGATCCCGATATCATCCACACAAGATACAGTTGGACCAATGTGTCGCTCGGTTGCTGACGCTGCGCTCCTCCTCTCCTTTATTGCTGGAAAGGACGAGAGCGATGAGGCGACTAAATCCCAACCGGAGATCCCAGATTATATGAAAGCATTGGATAAGGATGCGCTCAAGGGGAAAAGGTTAGGAGTGCCGCGTAAGTTAATCAAAGAAACCAATCTGGTTGAGGAAGATTTCAACAAAGCCCTGGACATTCTGCGTTCCTTGGGCGCGGAAATTGTGGACCCCGCCGATTTCCGCAACGCTGAAGCACTTAAGGCATCGGAATATGAGCGTCTGGTGCTCACAGTAGAGTTAAAAGTTGGGGTCAACAAGTACATTTCGGAGCTTCGCAAACGCCCGTCTAACATTAACAACCTTGCCGATGTGATCAAGTTCAACAACGAGAATAAAGAGAAGGAACTTCCGGAACCCTATCACACTGATCAATCTCAGTGAGTCAACGAGTTCTTGACATGGTTGTTGCACGGTCAAACATAGTACCTCGCAAGGTTCTACAAATCTGAAGACAGTAAAGAAGACGAGCAGTACTACGAAGCTATAAAGAAAGATTACGAACTTGGGCGTACGGAAGGGATTGATGCGACGCTCAAGGAGTTCGAGCTTGACGCGATCGTGTTGCCGTCGAGTTATGGTGCGTCAAGTTTCCTCCGGTCGCTTTTCACACTGAGGATGCGTAGGTTACGCGACGAAGGCTGCAGCAATTGCAGGATACCCTCTTGTCTCTGGTATGCATCTTAGTCACATACTCACGAGTCTGCCTCATCATGATTTTTTCCTAGTCCCCCTTGGTTTCCATGCCGGGACCGTTGAACCTACCCCAAATCCACCCACGCCTCTGCATAACGAAGCTCCCGACCTGCCTTTTGGACTGTGCTTTATGGGCACAGCATATAGCGAGTATCGACTCATTGGTTTGGCGTATGCATTTGAGCAGGCTACGCAAGTGCGATTGAAGGGAAGGAAAGCTTTCGCAGAGGCTATCCCGAAGACCCAGCTTCAGGATGTCATGTCAACGTGAGGGAATATATTTATACCACACCCGCATTCAGATCTTGGTTGCTACGAGCATGGTTAAATTGTAGTTCACCTTTAAATTGTTTGTCGCGACCTGATCACTGAAATTTGAAAGACCGTCTATAACGATTCTATGACTCATTCACTGGAGAGTCATGAACTTTGAAGTCGTGCCAGTAGTCTTTATCATTGAAGCATCCTGTCCAGATTTTATGTACTAGTATCAACACGAGTTGAAGCTTGAAAACGTTAACGACCCCATGCGCATCAGTGTCACAGTCGATCCGATGTACACGGTACCAGGATTTCTGGATTTTGCATGGGAACCCGATCTAGTGGTAGTAAGCCATATAAACATCATCGCACGATATGGCCCATTATGCATTATGGCTTTCGCTTTCTGGCGCTCATTGCTGAAACCCAAGATGCCCGGAGACATATCTGTCCAAGAAGTGTCTCAGCCTACCCAGTTCCCAGATCTGTATGAAGCTGGTATCGCTGAACTTCAACAGGGCCTCGAGAATGGGCACTTTACGAGTGCGGATTTGGTCAAGGTCAGCTCATTTCCTCGCCGCTTGTGAATTTCATCCGCAGTTCGGGCTTGCTAGGCATACCTCGCCAGGATCGAGGAGGTCAATCTGAACGGGGCTGCCTTGCACGCAGTCATCGAAACAAATCCCCAAGCCTTATCGCAGGCCGCAGCGCTTGACATCGAGCGCGAGAACAACGGCAGCCGTGGTCCGTTGCATGGCATTCCATTACTGCTCAAGGACAACATCGCGACACTACACGAAGAGGGTAATTGGCCGTGAGCACATAATCTGAATCTCCACTGACGATGCACTATTCCAGGCATGAATACAACGGCTGGTATGCATCTGCTGTTCGCGTGACCCGGTTCTCATTTGCCTCAGGATCATATGCTCTCTTGGGTTCTGAGGTTGCGGGTGACGCCCCTGTAGCAGCGAAGCTACGCGAGGCTGGGGCAATCTTTATTGGGAAGACCAACATGTCTGAGTGGGCAGAGTATCGGGGGCAAGTGCCCAGTGGGTTTTCCGGGCGGGGTGGACAAACTGTTTCCCCATACTATCCAAACGGGGACCCCTCTGGATCGAGTTCTGGCAGTGGAGTAGCGATGGCTGTCGGTCTTGCCGCAGGTTCACTTGGCTCTGAGACTGATGGTTCTATCGTCTTGCCAAGTTCCAACAGCAATATCGTCGGAATCAAACCCACAGTTGGGCTTGCATCCCGTACCAGAGGTGAGATCCCATCTCTGGAGCAGGCCGATGGGATTATGGTGGGTGCACACTGACGCCTCCCTTTGCGCAGTGATCCCGATATCGTCCACACAAGATACAGTTGGACCAATGTGTCGCTCCGTTGGTGACGCTGCGCTCCTCCTCTCCTTTATTGCTGGAAAGGATGAGAGTGATGAGGCAACTAGATCCCAACCGGAGATTCCAGATTATATGACGGCGTTGAATAGGGATGCGCTCAAGGGCAAAAAGATAGGTGTACCGCGCAATTTGATTAAAGAAAACAATTCCGTCGAGGAAGATTTCAACAAAGCCCTGGACATTCTGCGTTCCTTGGGCGCGGAAATTGTGGACCCCGCCGATTTCCGCAACGCTGAAGAACTTCGAGCACCGGATTTAGGGGAATACGAAGAAGTGGTTCTGACAGTAGAGTTGAAAGTCGGGGTCAACAAGTACATTTCGGAGCTTCGTAAACGTCCGCCCAACATCAACAACCTCGCGGATGTGATCAAGTTCAATAACGAGAATAAGGACAAGGAACTTCCGGAGCCTTACTACACTGATCAGTCTCAGTGAGTCAACGACTTTCTGGTATTATCGTTGCACAGGCTAACATGCATCGGAAGGTTATACAAATCTGAAGACAGCAAAGAAGACGAGCAGTACTACGAAGCTATAAAGAAAGATTACGAACTTGGGCGTACGGAAGGGATTGATGCGACGCTCAAGGAGTTTGGGCTCGACGGATTTGTATTGCCGTCGAGTTACAGTGCGTCAACTTTTCCCTAGTCGCACATCACACTCAAGATGCCACCGTTACTTAGGTTACGCGAGGAACGCTGCAGGAATTGCAGGATACCCACTTATCTCTGGTATGCATCTTAGGGACATCCCTCACAAATCTGCCTCATTTCGATCTTTCCTAGTTCCCCTTGGTTTCCATTCCGAGACCGTTGGGCCTACACCCAATCCACCCACGCCTTTGCATACCAAAGCCCCTGGAACGCCTTTCGGATTGTGCTTTATGGGAACAGCATATAGCGAGTATCACCTGATTGGTTTTGCGTATGCATTTGAGCAAGCTACGCAAGTGCGATTGAAGGGAAGGAAAGCTTTCGCAGAGGCTATCCCAAAGACCCAGCTCAAGAATGTCATGTTCACTTAAAGGAGTGACTACCACATACATATCCATGCGTCCCACTTGGTTATTACAGGCTAATTCCAAGTCTGTAGCTTTACCTTTGATTCAATGTAGGAAACGACGAATCACACTCCCGGCGATAGGGGTTATTTTTAATTGGTCGATCACGTGTTCCCTCAGGCTACACGAACATCGAGTCTCTGAGTGAAACAGCCCCACTCGACATGACCAAGCACAGCAAAAATAATACCGCCTCCTCAGTGTTCTCCTACGCAGAGAAGCAAAAAACTGACTATGGCACGAAGCGAGTATGTCTTCATGCGCTGTTCTCGGTTTCAGTCAGTTCCAATAAGCTGAGAGACTTCTAGCAACGTTTAGGCAATGAGTCCATGCGGAACTTCGACGCCTGCGCTCTCTGCTTACAACGAGCACGAGATCCAATGGCTTGCTCTCATGGTCATCTTTTTTGCAAAGAGTGTGCCTACACCGATCTACGTACGCAAGCTTCGTTCTGGCAGTTGATCCTTGCGCTGAGACAGGTTCCCAGTGACTCAGAAGAAAGACATCAAGAGGCAGAAAGAACGCTTGGAACAACTCAAAAGAGAGGCCGAAGAAGAAAAGCAGCGTGTCACAGAAGCTGCAAGAGAGCGCGTTTTGCGGGATTTCGAGAAAGGCCAACTCGGTTTATCTGCGAATTTACCTGCCATCGGTACGACGTCCGGCGCCGAATCTACTAAAGACAGTGCGTGACAATGCAGGTAGTGACTTCGTCTTCTTGGGGTGAACCACTTTACAGGCCGAGTAGGAAAACGAAAACTTGATTTCGATGCTTCTACTGTTGAGACGCTCACACGGGAAGCTGAAGAAGCTGCACTCAGGCAGATAGAGCGAGAGCAGGCAGAGGCTCTGCGACATAAACTTCCTGATTTCTGGTTACCGTCACTGACTCCTACCTATACGTCGAATGGACCACCCTCATCTCTTAAAGATGTGAAAGTACAAACGATGTGTCGGGGAGGGTATCCACCTCATGCAGTCACGTGAGTTTCAATCCCCGAGAATCATAGAGCTCTATCTCACTTCGTGTCTGGAGCTTGAAATCCATTACATCAGTTCAATTCTCCTTTCCTACCTCGGTGAGCTCCCGCTCAGAAGAGTCAACCCCCGCAGAGACCGACAAGGGAAAGAAAGTGGATGAGCCGAAAGACCCAATATGCCCTTCTTGCAAGACCAATCTCTCTAATAATAAACTCATGTTCTGTGCGTACATTCGCTCGGCCTCGAGGTAAGGTGTTTAACCGTGGATTTAGTGATGAAGGCCTGTTCGCATGTAATATGCAAGGTTTGCACAGACACTCTTGTGCGATCCGCTAAACAGTGCATCGTTTGTGACCGAACATTGAAGGATACTGATATTGTGGAGCTTAAGAGAGAAGGTAAGTCCACATGCCCTCTCATTCTATTACAAGACCACGGTGTTCCTCTGATTTCCGTCGTTCCTCCGTGTTGACTTTTCCTCTTTTTTCAGGAACGGGGTTTGCAGGAGGTGGACTTGCAGAAACGACGAAGAAAGGGGTCGCCTTTCAGGGTTAGCCCACCTCAAGTCCAGCGCATTGAGTTTTTGACATCAATGTATCCTACTTAACTTCATCGAGTTTTCGCTTCAGATTCGGGTTCAGCTGACCTTGTGCCGTTATTCATATGAAGCATCCCGTTCTCCACTCTCCACCGCCAATATATGCGCTCCTTTCTGCGCTCCATATGATCCACTCTGTTGATGTCCGACCCATGAGAATCATGAGGGCCCGGATGGAATCCTTTTTCCCAATCCCAGTGTTTTCCAATGTTAGGCACTGTCGTCCTGCTCGCATTAGCATTATTTGCTTTCGTGTGCATGTTCGTCGCTAATGGTTGGTCTTCCAAACAACGCAATACGCGTCTTATGACGCACCCCACTGGCGACGAGTGTCCGCTTTCCTCGATACTCATCTCGAAGGCCCGCAGATTAGCGTATGATTAGCCTGTGCCAATAGGCCTATACAAACGGACTCATCATAGCCTGGGTCGTTAACAGCATGCTCTACCTTGCTGGACGAACGGGTTCTGGGCGCTTTTGAGGGAAGAGTTTATTTCCTTCCGGAGTCATTCATTAGTGCCATGTCCGCAACATCACATTCCCTGTGATAATTGTCGCCGTGAACAGCTGGCCAGACGGAGGTGAGTAGTTTAGGTTGCGCGTTAGTTATCTGCTTCCTGCCTAATTAGCCGCGTTCTTGACGCTACGCTTCGTCCACCAGCTACATTTTACAGGACATTTCGCTTCGGTGCCGGCTAATTCCTTATCCGAAGAAGCTATCCGGAAGCCTTCAAGCAACCGGATGGAACTGCCATGCACTCGCTGTATTACGATTTTCCCCTTCCGGGTCACCACATATAAGGTGCCTACATGAAGAAAGCTTGTGTTCCCGATGAAAAGCATGACATGGACGCATTGGCAGGTCCGTTTGTTCTTCGGGATGCGCCTCGCTCACGTCGACGTGGTAGGTGGACTGACAAGAAGCCACGGTGAACAAAGGTTGAATGCCAGGGCGCCGGACCGCCGGTCGACCCAGAACCCCGTTTACTTAGGCGACAAGTTGAACATCTTGAGTGGGGGCATCCAGACTGCAACCAGTGTAATTGGCGACCGTTTTGCTAGGTTTGGAGGTTGGCCTTTCAATTATGGAAAACATGCAGCATACCATGACTTCGCACGCCACACCGGGGCGATTCACTGGAATGTGGTGTCTGCGAGGTGCGAACCTATGACATGCTGGAAATGGAGAACAGCTTTGAGTGTCGAAGGATCGAAAACGGTAGGTCCGAAACCAGGGATCATGTTTCAAGTACAATTTCTTCCCCGAGTGGCATATCTGGGCCTCTGAGCCACTCCGACATACATGCAGCTAATCACCTCACCCCTTGAAGTTTCTCCGGAAAGCAGGTCCGCACCAACACGTCAGATATGAGCTCCCTCAAAACGTACCGCCAACAAATGCTCCTGTGTGTTCTAGGAATATTTGCCACCGCCACTCCTGATACGATCGTTCTAAAGACGGGTATGCCTCGTGTTTGAATGCAATGTCCACTGTGGAATTAGTCCACATCCACCCGTCCGCAAACCACTATAAATTGCAATTCAAGCACCGGGGAAGTCCACAACACTACTTGCTTTTCATCCCTCACCTCCTCACATTTCCCTTCAGACTCCATACACGATGCTACCGCTGCTTACCACACCTCAAGTCCAGGACCACTTCCGCAGAAATTATCTGCAAGGCCTCCTGGCCAACGACTTGCAACTCAGGATCAGGAAAATGACGTCGTGCTTTACGGGGGGCATTCTCCCCATGCCAACGGACGAGATCAACGCCGTTTGGAGCCAAGTACCAAACGGGACAATAGATATCATGCCAATGTCTCTGAAGACTGGAATGATATTTCTTCGAGCTCCGCCACCGACACCAACGGATGCAGGGTTCCCAATCGACGGCAGCTCTATAGCCAACCAATCGACATCCCATAGTCGAAGCCACGATGACGGCTCGCTGCTCGTCTATGACATGGACTCGCCCACTCCTGATGTTGTGGCATTCAAGGCACAGGAAGAGTGTGCCACAGACACTATCCACCTTGTAGATGGCTATCCTGAATGCCCAGCTCAGCAAGACGAAGAGACACAGGAAACAAACGGAAATGCTGGAGAGAACTCACTACCGTCCAATGACAGCGCCTCGGTCGTTTCGGATCCAGGAAGCATTCTGTCCAGTCCATTAGAGTCATCGACCCCCGCAACTGAGTTTCACGAAATGGTCAACAGTGGGATAGCGGACTATCGCAGGCGAGGACTCGATCCCTTTGTCGAATCAATTGTTATTTCCGGAGTAGAGACCATACAATCCGCCTCACTGGTGTCCAGTTCTGCGCACGCTGTCATCAAGAAGATCACAAAATGGTCGTACATGGAAGGAAAGCGTCTTGAGAAGGCGCTGCGTGTTGCTGCGATGGAGATGTTCCGTCAACACTGGAAGCCGGTGAGGCTATCCTGGGTCTACATGCAATCTGGACTTGGCTGACGGCGTCATGTGAACAGGACGGCGATTGGGTTAAGGTCTCTTCGACATCGCCGAATCATTCGTCTCTTACATTGCGTGGCGTGAATAAGGCCGGCTTCATGGGGTCCTTGTTCAATGCCAGGGTCGCCACCGCGGAAGATATTGCGCTTTGCTTGTCCCTCCTGCTCGAGGGAGACAAACACTTCGATCGCCTGTGCGCCATGCATGCAATGCTTGTCCAAGCCAACGACAAGTTGTGCAAAAGTAGGAACCTGCCCACTCTAGTGCACTTGAAGGAGAATATTACAGCCAAAGATCCTGAATCCGGAGAGTATGTCTGGGCTACGACTCCGCATTCAGATGCTATTCTCAAGGTCAGTTGGATTTCTATCTAAAAATCCTTGGGCGGAGCTAACCTTGCTTGAATGCAACCAGGATATGCTTGACATAATCGAAGGATGGGTTGCCACTCAAACTCTCAAACGCATCCGGTATCGAGCATCAGCCATGAGCCGCACTATTCCTAGGGGAGCCATAGGACCGAGACTGCGGAGTGGCGGAGAACAATGCAACTGAACGACAGACGGACTTCGATAATATTCCGAGTACCTCCTTCTATAGCCAGTACCTCCGGAATTTTTGTTTATTTGGTGGTATTATTTTCCGGATTTAGTAAACATGTATCATCATATCGATGAAATTGCAACTCTTGTTCTGATGGAGTCCATACACAACGTAGAGCTGTATTTTAGCTCGTCAATTCGTTTGTCTCAGCTTGCAGAGTGTGTACGGCGTTAATTCCGCTTCCAGTCGCCCGGACTAGGGTGTAACCCTGATATGATACTGTACTGTACTGTACTTGCAATGACAGAATATTAGCCACGAACTAAACCGTGCATTGTCGCCATAACCCCTATCGAATCATCAAACCGATCCCAAGCCCGATGCAAAAACTTCCCAATAATGCAACCCGTACCTCACCGTCGGACAATTTTTCCAAGAATTCAGACGTGCTTCTGCGCAAGAGAGCTTTAACCGGGTCGAGAAGTGAAAGGGAGAAAGACACCAAGGAGGACCAGTGCAGCGGATCGACACATGGAACAGGCGGTCTGCTCACACGATCAGGTCGCCCGGTAACATCGTCCTCCCTGGCACGCGTCGCAACGTCTTGAGAAAGCCGTATCTCCCACTCAGCTTCCCATTTCGCCTTGTCCCATCCGTGTACTTTCTCGGAGATATAATGTACGGCCTCGCGGTGGCTTGCACCAAGGTTTTCGACGGCACGCTCAACCTCCCGCCAGCGCAAGAAACGTTCGGCAGCCTCGTAGCGCAGCGATGAGAGAGTCTCGGGAGAGCGAAACAAGCCATTGCGGAGAGCAAAGGCTGAAGCAGGTCTGAAAGAAGACATGTGTGGTCGTGAAGGGAATCGAGTCTGATCAGGGCCATGTCGTAGCACTACAACTGGGATTTGGGGTGCGAGCATGTCAATCAGATTATCCTCAACGGTAGAAGGACCTGTTGGTTATAGTCGAACGAGGGAATAGTCAGTATTATATGGATACGTGTGGAGTCAGAAGGATAAGTGATTTTCTCACCAGAAGTTGACAAGATGATAAGAGCAGTATAGAGAGGCGTCCAAGGTGAAGCGATGAGGTTAGCGAGAGCGGCAGAAGGCTGGCAACGCCGATCAACGATTTCCACGAGGGAATGGAATGGTGACTGGATCATAGGCAGTATGGATGAAGCCTGGACATCATCCGTGCATCAGTAAGGTTCGTCGGTATTATTCAGTGCACGTACATTGGGCTGAACCCCGTGGCTCGTCACGATCTCAAAGTTCCGAGACGGCTCGAATTTCTCAAGTCCATGCGCATCCCTTTGCTCGATCCAGTCCGTCGAAGCCCGCAGCACATAGCCATCACTAGTCTCATCCCATGTGCCAATATCGACCACGTCCTCATTATCATCCAGTAACAGACTGGAGACCAAAGTACGATCTTCAGCGCCATCCCCTATCACCAGCAAACGAACGTCT
This sequence comes from Paxillus ammoniavirescens, assembly GCA_014904835.1. Classification (NCBI taxonomy): domain Eukaryota; kingdom Fungi; phylum Basidiomycota; class Agaricomycetes; order Boletales; family Paxillaceae; genus Paxillus; species Paxillus ammoniavirescens. The sequence goes on from MU120910.1 coordinate 35,844, forward strand.
CCGAGCGTCTTTCCGTACTGCGACGGTCGAGGAAGCGCTTCTGGGAGCGTCAAAGACGGGATAATGAGCCCCTGTGTGGATTCCCTGGCATGGTCGGAGTGAGGCTGAGAATGCGGTGGACTAGCAGCTGCAGAGGAGAGAAAGAAAGAAGAGCCAACAGAGGGTAGAGAAGATATTGACTCTGATGGACTGCCTGGGGGCGAAGGCAGTGGACTTGAGCGAGGTGACGAGGGCTGAGAAGCCTCGGTTACTGAGGGAATGATACTATGATGCTCTGGTCGTGGATTGAGAGTGCGTATCGTGGAAGTGCTCCCTAACACAACTGAGCTGTTGTATTCCATGGATGAGGATGGGAAGCGACACAGGGCTAGAGTAGATGAGAGTAATGGACAAGGCTGCGACGTTAGTCGGTTGGCCACTACTAGTACGACAAGCACGCCACTTGAGTTACACGTGTTGGGCTTAGATAAGATTAGACAACAGAACCCTGTCATTCCTCGGATCTGTCCTTACATAAATAATTAAATACCGAGGAAATGAACTATCCTACAAAATAGGAAACTGACGCGGAAGCTCGAAGCTCACGCCCGAACAACGAGAAATTGTTCAGGAATATCCGGGCTCTCTTGTGGAGCTAGTGTTGGTACCGTGTACTTTTCGCCGTTCTCATCCTTGTGCACAGTTCTGTTGACCTTATCCAAGCAATCGTGGGTTACATAAATAAGGAAAGAGAAAGGTGCAAATCTATTCCCTCACCTGCCATACTCGAGTGTTACACCCGATGTGGGTGAGCGTAGGGGAGCAGACAGACACAATTGAGAGTGCGCTCTGCACGAGCATGGCTGGAAACACTGTGGATTCATCTGTGGCCAGTGGAAAGTTGATGTGAAGTGTGCGAAGATTCTTTGCTAACGCGAATATTCGGGCTGCAACATCCTACACCAGGTCATTTTCTCGCATGCGGAAGTATGTTTTAGGAAGGAGACCCACTAATTCCCGCTGCTCCACGACTACAAATAATTGCTCGAGCAGCGTGCATTGCGAGCATATTACTTGGAGGGCGGCGAAACTTATCTGCATCCGGTGAATAGAAAACCTCTTCAGCTGAGGACCGTGCTTGGAAACCATGATTTTCCAGAAGTCATCTGGTATAGGATTCTTGATCAAAGTTGCTGTGGAGTATATGGAGAAGAGCTCCAACGGCGCAGAGGATAGTAGTTCGTCAACGTTACGAGCCCAGTCGACCAGGGGCATTTGATCATGAACGGCCAGGGTAATAGCTCTGAGTCGCCTGAATGCGTTTGTGCGGAGGCATCTATCTTTGAGCACTGATACATCCTGCGAGGGGGACAGTTAAATCCACAGTGATAACCAAACGAAGGGACTACGCACAAATGCCTGTGACAATCCCTCAAGACTTATTCCAATAAGCCCACTCTTGTTGGCAGACGCGACCGCCCCAATACCATGATGAGTCACCTTCGGACATCCGACAATATAAAAGTATTCCAATCCCTCAAGGCTGGGCGCCACGTGTTCCAGAAATGTGTCGGTCACCAGAGTGGACTCCTAGAGCGATGATCTAACTCGCTTTTATCTGGATTCGCGCATAGTCCCTCACCTTACATATGATAGTGAGGCTGCGAAGCGTTGCACCCGTTATCGAAATCCACGAGGGGAAAATATCAAGAACTTGTGCGCTTGGCATGATAAGAGAAATTTTTCTCAAATTGGGGAACTGGGTGAGCAAAATTGGGTCGTATTGGTTACTGTTGCCATTAATCTCAAGCTCCTGCAACTGTGGACAGTCTCGGAGAGACTCGAGCACGGCGGAATGAAGGGATCCATCTCTGGTCCATGTGCAAGACCTGAGATTGACACAGTTTCTGATTCCCCGGATGCACAGCTGTAGCAAATCGAGATGGCCGGCAGCTGATAGACCCTTCGGAAAATCTCTGATCTCTATTGGAGATGTGTATGAGGGATCATAGACAAATGGTCGGTGTATGACGGCTCACCTAGTTTCCGTACATGGCGCGCAAGTTGAGGACATCTAGATAATGTCCTAAATAGCAAAGCGACCTGTTTGGAGAGTGCGATTGAGGAGTTTCTCCCGGGCCAACCGCCAGTTACTGACCTTCGACTTGGCTTCCTTATACCAGGGAAAGATAAACACACGACGATAGAGCAAGGGCGTCGCAAAGTCGTTAAATGACTTATTAACAAGACATAGCGTCGATATATATTGAGGCTTGACCACGGAATCAAAAATGACTGGCAGTAGCTCGAGTGGGAGTTCGAGGAACTGAGACATTCTCCAGCCGTAATATTGGTATCAGCACTAGTAGTCACTATCTCAGTCCAAGACCATGAGGCGTGGGAAGACATAAACTTTGAGGAGACCACCGTTAACCCAGTACCCGGACTACACGGTCAGATCCAACATCCCGTTGTTCAGTGTCAGTCGCGACTTGTTTGCTGTTCCCGAGAGACCCCTAGAAAATAAGTCGATCATCATGTCGTTTCTTGCGGGATCACTCGCGGGTGCGCTTGTGACGGGTGGGGTAGGTCAGGACCCTGAGTTTTCTGGGCGTTCACTTACACTCCCTGTCCTGCTTTGCAGGTATATTATGGATTCTCGAACTTGATACAGACGAGGTACGTGCATGGTCATGCTGCTTCATCCTAGCATCGAGATCCGTGTACTCACCGTCAGGCTTCAGAACCGCCCAACACCGGAGCGAGTGCGTATAGCGACCATATGTACATTCATGGTCCTCCCACTTACTCGTCATGAAATTAACGACAGTCTTCACGTCCTCTCCCAACGCCTAATAAGCGCATCCACCATAATACCAGCTCCCCCACCCGCCTCCACGAGGATCACCCACCAGCCGTTCACTGCCATGTTGCAATCCCAATGGAACGATCAAGTTGCAGGCGCGTTCGCGACCGTAGGGAGATGGGAACGACGAGCCTCAGAGTGGGGAAGGAAACTTGTGTATGGGGAGCATTCCTGATATTCACCCTCTGGACGAGAGTGGCCTTACCCATGTAGCGATGCACGGCAGAATCTGCCACACCTTCAATTTTGCATGTAAAGCGATTACATCCAGGGTAAATAGAATTTCTACACTATTACAATTATCTTCAGTGGAAAATTTCCTGACGATCTGGACGTTTCTTTGTCCTGATTCCATGGTCTCCATCTAGCCAATCCATCAAGCAACTCCACAGATTCAACGCCTATATCCCTGATAATACTGACTGTTGTTGTATCCCTGTGGGGGAGGTGGAGGCATTGGCTGATACTGTGACGGCGGTCGGGGAGTAGTAATTGAGGCAGGTGAAGGAGACGAGTATTGTATGGGTGGTGGGTGTGCAGTAAATCCTGAACTCGTCGAATAGCCCTGCGATGCATATTGATAGGGGGGTTGCGATTGCGGAGGCGGTGGGAACGATGATTGCCTTTGGGGTGGCATAGATGGCGGTAGGGATGGGGCGGAGACTTGAGGCTGGGACGATGGAGCAGAGTACGGTGACGAGCTAAACAACCCGAGGCTAGCATACGGGTCTTGGGGTGGATTCGGCACTGCGTATGAGCTACGGAGTGGCTGTGGTGGAGGGGGAGGGAGATAGGAAGAGGGACGTGGAGGTTGAGATGGAGGAGAGGGGTTCGCGTAGGACGTAGGCTGCGGGGGTCTTGGTAGGGATGGCCGGTTCGTGGCGCCCTGTAAAGTCATCGAGGCAAACGATGCTTCGATGGAAGGGGGTGAGCGGGGTGGTGGTGGAACAGGCGGTTTGCTGTCAACAGGAGCAGCGGATGACTTTGCTGCAGACAACCGTTGCTGAACCTCTGCTTGTCCAGCTAGTTTATCGCGCTCGGAGCGTCGATCCGAAACGAACGACTTCGCGTTGCTGGAGAGTGTCGCGCTCAATTCCGTAAGTTGGCTGTAGAACTGCAAGCCTTTCCTGCACAGTTGAAGGGCTTTGGTGAGTTGGCATCAGTATAAGCGTGGAGATGAACCCACGTCAATCCATCTCGAACTTCCATGTACCCATCGCGTGCAAACGAGATGCGTCGCACGGCGTCTTTCTTCCGTTTCTCTCGCTCTTCCCACTTTTTCGCACCCGGCCCACGTCCTGCAATGTCTCGTAGGCTCTTCCACAGGCCCTGGATCTCCTGTAGGGTCATCTGCTGATGGTGCACAGTGGCAGCCAACCGCTGTTGATATGGTCTGAACTTCTCGAGTTCGGCGGCAAACAACGTTGGTTCGACAGCAGCGTTGCGGCGATTGAGGAGGAGAAGATGCGAGACATCATCTGCCTGGATCTAAATAGTTGTGATACGTGAACCACGCAGAAAATTCTGGATCAAGTGAATATTACCTTCTCCTTGAGATCTCTAAGAACTTCATTACGCTCATATGTGATCTTCTTTATTCTCCCGAGACGTTCTTCTATCTCACTGGTGTACTGGCCAATTCGCGTCCGTTCTTGTTCGTCGTGAGCCTCCGAACCGATATCCAAGTCTAGAAGGCTTTCCGTTGGAGCGCCTCGTCGTGCGCTGGCACGGAAGAGCTCCTCCACGCCAGGTGACAACAATAGAAGGATATCGCCCTTCACAGACTCCCAAAGCGTGGAAACCTGCTGGTCCGAGGACGCTGCTGCATCGAGGGCGCTTAGGCGAGACTTGAGATCTTGCCGCAGGGACTTGTTCAGAGACGAAGATGGTTCTTGTGACCACAAATGATCATACTTGACTCTCATGCTCTCGCACTCCCCGGATTCGACCTCCAGGTCTCGAGAGATACCCCCGAGTTCGGACTTCACGGCGTCCTTGAGGCGGGTCATTTCCCGCATGAGGGCGTCGACGCTTTCTCGGTCTTCCATGACGCCGATATCTTCTCGCCACCGTCGTACCTCCAGGGGGATCTCCTCCTCCCCGCCTATTCCACCCTCCGCCATGGCCTTGAACCGCCCAAGACCTTGCTGGACGCCTATAGCCTCCAGCGCACTACGCACCTCCACCTCGGCGCTTTCCGCATTCTCCACCTCCTTCCGCACCAATTTAGCCTTCTCTTCAGAGTACACACTCGCGCTCTCGTGTACGCTGAGTGGCACGAGTTTAATAAAGATGTCCTGTCCGATTATCTTCTGGACGTCCGGTGCACTGTAGACTTCTTGGATCGTGATGGGTGTCGCCACCGATGCCTTGTCGATGTTGGGAAGAGCGTCAACGGAAGGGAGGACAGCGTTGTAGATGAGGTCGTTCTCGCGTTGAGCTTCGTTCTTCCGATCAGTGCATACTTGAAGATGGGATCTCGTACGCTCGAGGATAGAGGAACCAGCATCGGCGGGCAAGGTGGGAGAGACGTGCGACCAGATAGCAGAAAAGGATTGGGCGGAACGGTGGCCTTCTTTGGCGAGTGTTTCTGCGAGAGTATATCGCACCAACGCCTCACCATGGTTACCTGCTTTACTGTCAACTGGAGCACGGTAGAATTGCGCGATTGAGCCGAATAACTTTGACTTGATCTGTGCTGAAGTGAGAATGATACCCAGGTAGTCTGGTTCGATGGCATACCTGTATAAGCGTCACCCAGTTACGATCAAATATACCTTTGCCCATGAAATCTTTCACTTCCTCAGACAAGGATGTGTACATTGACGCAGCCTGAGCTGCGATCTTTGCCACAAGTGTGTTGGCTTTCTTTTCTGCGATGCATTTCTCGAGAAAGACCTCTGTCGCCTGTGCCAGGATAAGGCCAACCAAGAACTTGATCACCTCGCGGCTGAGGTCCGTTGAAGGCGCGTGTAGGAAGTTCTCGTTGATGTACGTGAGCATACCTGCGCACGTGCGGAAGTAGTAGAACGCCAGTTTCAAGCCCTCCGCATCTGACCTGTTCTGGGCCGAAGCGATGGCGGAATGCGTTGCAGCGATCTGGAAGAGAGCAGACGCCTTCTCGAATGCGATGGACGTCTGCGTGGTGACTTTGTTCGTGAATGCATCGTGCCACGAGAAATTCACCCGAATCTCGGCGAAGCGCAGCTCCAGGAGTTCCAGCTGACCAAAATACTTGTATAGCAGATCGCGGCCTGTGTCAATGTGATGGCCGTAAGCGCCATGTCGTGCACTCCGGTATTAGTGAACCTACCTGTCATGTCGCTGCCAGCGCCCTTGACTGCATCCTGTCTGCATCTTTGGAGGGTCTGACATTCTTGAGTGTATGCGTCTGGGTTCTCTCCATATGACTTGGCGATGAGATTACGTATTGGATTTGTCCAGTCGACTTCCTCGGTGGTCTTTTTGGGAATCGAAACCATCGGCGATTGATGCGACGACATATTTCGCAGTAGGGTTGAATGAAATATAGAACTACCTGTAGGGTACGGATGGTTAGTGAACAAGGCTGCGCATGTAATGACTGTGATATATCTAATAATGGGTCGGCTGCTCTCAACCCAAATCCGTGACAAGAGTTTATTCGTATTTGTTCCCGGAATCTCATCAAACCTCCATGTCTAAACCAACGTCCAGCGAGAATATTGTCAGTCAAAAGGCAAGTCCGGATATCCTTGACTATTGTGTTTGACTCACCAGCAGAACAGTACGACCGGTGTTGTACGTGTTCATGATTTACTGTATGTGTAGGCACTCAAGGCTTGGAATCCCAATGCAGTGGCCGATCTCTTGGTCAAAGCGTACGTAGCTCTTACAAGGCTCCTTAGCTCTTAATTGACCTCGTTATAGTGGTGTAGGCTTCGGTGTCGGCGTAGTTGCATCAGTCATACTTTTCCGAAGTCCGTCTCTCCGTGGTCACCCGACGTACTCAACTCACATATGACATTCGCTAGGACGCACATGGCCCGTAGCTCTCTCGACGGGTTTCGGCATGGGAGCTGCGTACGCAGACTGTGACCGCTCATTCAACCCCGCACGTGCACCCGGTACCCGCATCATAACACAACTGGAGGAGAGCAAATAGATGAAAAGACCTCGCTCGGGAGTAGAGTGGAGGTGAGGACGATGGCATTATTCACGCAGGCACATTCAACCTAGTTACTTCTTCCCATCTTTCCCCCACAACACGCACTACAAACACCGACCCATTTTCACGTCGCGTTTTGTCCAGTTCCTCCGACTTTTTCCGTCCCTGCTTCAAGTAAAGTCTGACGCCCTTCGGAAGCCTCGGTACTATGAGGAGAAGGTAGTTTTCTTTGGGATTTCCCAAGCACGAGCCGTTCGTACAAGACATCTGTCGGAAGTTGACAGCACAATGGTTAGACGTGTTGCGTGATGTCGTGAGTGAAGTAAACGCACATGCAGTTGCACCCATCACGGGTACCGAGACTATGATTGTGCGAAGTCTCTGAGCTTGGGGATGCAGCTTTGGGGCCATTATCTGCTAGACAACGAGTGACTGAGATCAATACTCTCTGGACCTCGGGTTCTAGTCTGGTGACCAGACTACTCGGGTTCATTCAACGTCACGACAAAGTGACGACACCGTGGGAAGGACGACGCGTAAGTATACAAGTAGACTGTGGCAATGCCGAGGCCCGAGTCACTACTACTAGTACTTAGTATATTCCGTCTCCCTTAAATCTACAGACGGGAAGCTACAGTCGTTCCGAGTGCGTCTTCACTACGAACGCCGAGAAGATAACTCGAGAGGCCAAGTTACAAAGTCCACAAACAGTCTCAAGAAAAAGTCAAAGAAAAACTGTTTAAAGGCTGATGATCCTCGTCCCAAATTCAGCGACGGGATACTGAAATTCGGGACCTGGACAACACATGAACATGAGCGACGTTGGTATCTGAAGGCGATGCGCAAGAGCCGCCACCGTTCGTGGATTGAAAGGCCCTTCAACAAACATCTATGGCAAGAAGAATAGGGTTAAAACGTTAACTGCAGTGTCTGACGATAGGAAGGACAGACGCACCAGGTCAACAGTGATCTCTGGGAATGCCTCGTCTAGAACTGTGAAACCGATTTTGATGAGATTACCCGACAACCGTTAGGTGAATGAGTACACATACTCTTCGCGTTGGCCTCCAATTCCGACGGAACGGTCCCTTCAAGTTGATGAAAATGAACTATCTTCAAGCATGACGTCTCTTCATTATGTCGTACATAAAGAATCATATTGAACAGTTGGTTAATCTGTGTCTTGTGCGTTAGCGAAACCTCAAGTGACCAGTTTAATTCATACCTCGTCCGTCCCAACCAATAGACACACCTCCTGCTTCTTCAGTGTTCTCATGGCGTCGATAAGGGCTTTTCCCCAGTTCCGCGTAAGCCGCAGACGGTGGAGGAGAGGGAGCTGATCATAAGCCCAATATACCCAGCGGAGGATACCGACTTTGTTACTCGTAATAGAAAAGAAGGCAACTAGAGCAAGGAAGTACAAAGCGAACCACCTATCCAAATTCTACAATCAATGATGGAATCACAACAAAAATAAGGAAACTCACCCAGCAATTGTGGGATCTACGGCAATATTACCACCAAACACTGCTGCTGCTACGGCAACAGCACCAATCACGCTCGAAAATGAACACTTCGAGAGCCGAGGCAGCCGAGGTCGCGAAAAACGCAACAGCGCAAGTGAGAGGGGGAAGAGTGACATCACAGCGAGCCATACGACTGAAAACCTGCAACACGCCGTTAACTAGATTGCAAAACATCGGCCATATATCACCCACATCTTTGAAATAGCGATGAGATCCGCACCGGTGCTTGCATAAATGACGCTGCTGAAGCCAACAAATGATATGATAGCGACATAAGGCGCCCCCGTGTGTGGTAGGCTTGCCAGGAAAGCAGGGGGCAGAACACGATCGCGTGACAGCTCGGCTAGAAGCTCACAAGCACTCGTTACCCCTGCGTGAGCAAGTGTGAGCAGGAGAAAAAGTTAAAACAAAGGCGAGGAATCATGCCATCTCACCTGTGAGAACGCCGGCGCAGAGGACAATGACTGCATCTACGGCCACCCATATCCGTAACCAGCGTCCCGCTGCCTGCCAGATGAATAAGTTGCCACCCCCCACCAAAACAGAGTGGGAAGGAATTACCGAACCTTTTGTGCCAACAAGCTGAGGACATTCTCTTCAGCCTGCACTTCGAGCGGAAGTAAAGCCAGTACGAATAACATCATCGTGGGGTTCAAAACTATCGCCGGTATATGGAGGTTACGCAGAACACTCGGATAGGTACCTGGTCGCATCTTGGCTGTATAAGCAGGTGCACCTATAGCGGCCGTTTGGTAAGTATCCCTGAGTGATCGGGACCACGCACACTCAAACCCAGTTAGACCCAGCATTCCGATGCATACTCCGTTGAAGACTTGTTTGAGAATTTTTTCCGGGGAGGACAGTCCCACTTGGCCTGAGACCCAGTTTTCTCGGAGCTGTGTAGTACCAGCGGACGCCCAGGCAGTGATAGATGCAATGATGAGGACTACCATCGTCAAAAACTTCTCATCCACCGGAATCAGCTCACATCGACTTCATACAATGTTCAAAGACGCACATGCAATGCGAGCACACCACTTGCAACCCTCGCGCTCTCCCTTAGCCCCGCAAGACTCACAGCGGTAAAAAGAATGAACACAAACATTGTCCCGACGCAGAGGGGGAAAGGTATATGTATTTCTCCGGCAAGGTAGGAGATAGCAGTTGCGGCTGATACAACGGCTGTCGCTGCAAAATCGAGCAGGAGGAGAGCTGCCCCAAGGAGTGCCACGGATTTGGTGGATCCATTCAGTCTGTCATGTCAGTGTTGAAACCAATTATGGTACAATATATAGGGGTAATAGGTACTAAATGACTCACAGATAAGTGTAGGGTGCTCCACTTATAGGCAAAGCTGAACCTAACTCTTCCATGATGGGACGCCAGAGAAAGAGAGTTAGGGTGGCAAGGAACATAGATAGTGGGGAACTTCAGGATCGTAAGGGGAGTGTGATTAGTTGCCCATGGAAACGTCAGAACGGTTAGAAACTTACAATACACCAGATACGGCGAATACATTGGGGATCGTATAGAATACACCACCAAAAATGTCGTTAGCAGCGAGGGCGCTGGCTTCCAACTGTCCCAAAACTTGCTGGCTATGTAAATCACGGAGAGTACTTTTACCGTGCTCGAGGTCTTCCTGAGAAAGAACTATCCGGAAGATGGACCCCCACCCAGCAAACTCAAAGTCGTTGGTAAGGTTCAAGAAACGTGAAGGAACAGCTCTGAACTTGGGCTGGCCTGTTGCACGCGTGCGCTGGCGACGAAGGATTATATCGAATTGGGAGTCGTAGAAAGAGGGGGGTAGAGCGCTACATGCAGTGGGTTCGGCGTTGCCTTGAGGGCACCTGTCAACCAATATATCAAGTCGGATGAGAGAGGGCACGCACCAATCATCGTTCTCGAGGCTACTGCAGTGTGACCCGGCGGCTGAATGGCAATCAGTTCAGTGTCTATCGATGGTGGTGTCTGCATGTATGGTTGGCTGAATGGCTCAGTCCGAGTGCCACTTGGGATATCCAGTAAATCAGATCCCCCCAATTTAAAGTGATACTGCAGGACTCCCGGGCCGCGCGTGTGTCAGGAACCTTGGTGACACGGGGAATGAATACCGAAAATTTGACTGCCTGAGGTCGTTGGACTTTGACGTGTACAATCAGTCACTGGGGAGTTTTAGGACAATATGCGACGTGCCGCGACGTACACCTTGGACGAGAAGTTTCCTCGCATTTGAAAATGAGCTACATGACATACGTGGTAAACTCAAAGTTCTGTCTCGTACTCCAGCCAAGGAGATTATGTGTAAAAATGGCCAGCGCTCCGCTGTCATGATGAATGTTGGATGAATGTACGGAGGCTCCTTCTAGTAATATTATCGCAAGTCTAAGAAGCATCAACACCTACTATACATAGCAAAAAATCGACAAAGTATCAAGCATCCGAGCGCCAGGGACCGAGTATCTGTACCAGTACCAGGTCTCATATCTCAGAGTCCACCAAGGTTAATCTGGATGTCGAAAATATAATTGGGATGATTCTGCATGACCATCCGAAAGAAAAGCTCGGGCAGGCTCAAGCAGGCTGAGCCCATTCTAATAGTCACGTGACCATCAACGCGCCTGGCATGGGCAGGGTATGTGTTTCAAGTTTCTTCAAATGCAGTTGGTGCACTTGAACTAGTCAGGTATCTTGAAGCAACCTCTAGTTACCAGAGAGTGGACTAGGAAGCATCAGTAGATCAGACAGGATCTATCGCCCCATTGAAGATTCTCCGCTGCCGGAGCACCATTCGTGTTTGGGTTTAGGTGAGCCCTCTGTCCCAACTGATTCCAGCATGAAATCGCCCAGCAAATATTACTTTACCATAGGTTCCTGCTTGAACCCATTTATCCGCGATGTCAGCCTTTGGCTCATTCGGACAAAACCAAGGGGGGAACAATATCTTTGCAAGTGGCACCAACACTGCCCAACAAGGCCAGACCACGGGCACAGGAACGAGTGTATTCGGGAACCCAGCTCCCGCGACTGCTGGAGGGAGTGTCTTTGGGAACCCGGGCACGGCGGGTGGCGGGAACCTGTTTGGCAACACGCAACAGCAGCAACAGCCAGCTTCGGGGAACGTCTTCGGGAACCCTGGTACTCAGCAGCAACCTGCAATAGGACCCACTCTCTTTGGGAATCCTACTTCCGCTCAACAACAACCAGCCACAGGAGGTAGTCTTTTTGGGAATCCTACTTCCGCTCAACAACAACCAGCCACGGGAGGTAGTCTTTTTGGAAGTAATGTAACACCTCAGCAGCCAACGGGTGGCAGTATGTTCGGGCCTACGACTCAGCCGCCTAGTGACAGCTTGTTTGGGAACACGAACACCCAACAGCAACAGCAACAGCAACAGCAACAGCAGCAGCAGCAGCAACCTGGTGGTAGTTTCTTCGGGACCAGCAATACCCAACAACAGCCTACTAGTGGTTCGCTTTTCGGAAGCGCCACTAATACAACGCAGCCCACCACCAGTCTCTTCGGTAGTAATACGACCCAAGCACCCGCATATGGAGGTGGGCTCTTTGGGAGCTCGACCGCCTCGTCGAACCCGTTGTTCGGGAACAAGAGTCCCGCTAGTATCTTTGGCACTCAAACTTCCGGCACGACAAGCACGAGTACGATCACACCCCCTTCACTCTTCGGGCAGCCTGTCCAGCAGCAAGAAAAACCAAACGGGTCACTGTTTGGGTCTACAACCCAGCCTCCGGGCGCAGGGAGCCTCTTTGGTAGCGCTTTCCCACCTCCGAGCTTGGGAAGTGGTGTAGGTCAGGGATCTTTCCTGGGAGCTTCCACTTCGAAACCCTCCTCTATGACAATTGGAGGCACGAGTCACCAGCAGGATCCGCAGAGTCAGTTTGCGGCTTTGACACAGAGGATCGATGCCATCGCCCAGGCCTGGGATTCAAATTCTCCACAGTGTCGCTTCCAGGTGAGCTTCCCTTTCCTCTGAGAACGTAAGCTAATTCAGGGCATGTGTAGCACTACTTTTACAACCTTGTCGACCCAAGCCTCGTAAGCCAGTATGGGAGGCCGGCAAATGCAACGAACGAGGCTCTCTGGCAAAGAGCTGTCCGTGAAAACCCGGATTCTAGGTGGTGAGTGCACAGTGCGTGTACGTCAGGCATCCATCTCTGAAGTGTGGTAATGACTAGCATGGTACCTGCACTAGCCGTCGGCTTCGACGCGGTGAACACTCGCGTCGAAGCACAGTCCACGCAAGCAATTGCGCAACAAGAAAAACTAAAAGTGATCTCAACACACTTACCACTCACTATTGGACACTCACGCTTTCATCCAGGAACTTAAAAAGCGACTACAGGCTCTAACAGCAACCCATACCGACACCACACTCTCCCGGACCCACCGTGCCCTCTCGCAACACACTCAACTCTCTCAGCGCCTCCTCAGACTGATTCAGCATCTACACCTGCTCATTCCAGCTGTCCGTTCCTCTTCCATACGTCCTGAAGAAGAGGCACTGCGTGTCGCCCTCGAGGAGATTGAGGAGGATCTCAGAAAACCAGGGGGAACAAGCAAGATGAGGAGTAAATTGAATGAGTTGTGGGCGTTAGTTGGTGCTGTTAATGCGGCGAGGGAAAGGGGCAGGAAGGCTGGGGGTGAAGTGACGGTGGAGTGGACGGTTGTGGATGAGGAAGGGTTGAAGCAAATTACGCAGGTTCGTACTGCGCAGCATCGGCTTAAGAGGGGGTGCTCACGTCTGGCCTTTGTATTTCATCTGCATAGATATTGTCGGACCAACAAACGGGTCTACAACACCTTACGAAGATCCTACAACGGGATCTCAAGGATCTGGGCATCATCATGGGAAAGAATGGCGAAGGAGAAGATAGCAACATGAGTACAGAGAACAGGTTCTCCGCTTCGACCGCTCCACTTTATGGTTCGACATCAACGTTGCGGTAACGACGTGCACACATACAACAGGTGTGGATCGCCATGGTTGCCCTTGGTGTTACTTTTGGTGTACATCGTTCTTGTTATGGAGCGTACATGCGATATCTTTTTGTGAAGATGCTTCATGAATTGGAACAAAGGGAATATTCGGTGGCAATTGAGTCCCATATGTCTTAGCGTATTTACTAATGAGTCGCGACAAGCTTTGGAAACCCAATGCTCCTTTATCTATAAACGACGTTGACAACCTCAAACGCGGCACGCACACGTAGTTAGTCGAGCGACGGCAACGACACCCAGCTCACGTCCATAGATACTTCATCTGAGTTGTTGCAAAACTACGAAACACCAATGCGTTACCGCACACTCGAAATACGTTGGCACGATTCCAAGCCCATCTCAACATGCGACTTCCAGCCCGTTCCTTTCAAAAAAGCGTGTCCCTCTCAAGAGAAGAGCTATGCTTCCCAGACGTATAGGCTAGCGACGGGTGGAGAGGATAATCATGTTAGGGTGAGCTGACTTCCACTGGGTCATAGTACGCGCTAGTAGCTCCTTCTCATCTAATGTCCCGTAACATGTCTTTGAACCACCAAACACGAATATATGAACGCATAGTTATGGATGGTACACCCAAACATCCTTCCTCCCTCACTCGCAGAAACGGCCGAAGTCGCCGTCTCTCGCCCACCGCGCGTCGAGTATCTCGCGACCCTTAGCCGACACTCAGCAGCTGTCAACGTCGTGCGGTTCTCTCCCAACGGTACATATCTGCTTAACATACAACATTTCTTGAATCATCCCCCTTTTCTCTGCGTATTTGTGTTCATTGCTCACATGTGATCTTGGTGCATTTAGGAGAACTCATCGCGTCAGCCGGAGATGGTACGTCATGTCTTCTGTAAGACCAAAGAGTTTTTGTCACGGAATCCCTCTGGATTGTACAGATGGCATGGTCATTATCTGGGCTTCGTCGAGTACCCCACCAACTGCTACGTACGGCGGCGATCTCACAACGGACGATCTGCAATACGAGAAAGAGTACTGGAAACCTCGCACGACATTTAGGTCAGTTTCTCTTCATGGTGTTAGTTCCGATATCAAACGTCTGTGGACCAGGTGCACGACTATGCAAGTGTATGACCTTGCATGGAGTCCATCAGGAGAATATATCCTCGCCGGAAGCACCGACAACTGCGCCCGCGTCTTCACATCTATCGATGGTTTGGGTTTTTTTGCCTTTCGTTTCGTCTTTCTGTCAGGCTAATCCGCGTGCAGGTAAATGTGTTCATGAAATCGCTGAACACAACCATTACGTCCAAGGCGTCGCGTGGGACCCCCTGAACGAATACATCGCAACGCAGAGCAGCGACCGGTCCATGCACGTTTACCGGATTTCGACGAAGCAAGGGTCCTTTGAGGCACACGCCGTCGGGAAGAACACACGAATGGCATTCAACCATTCGCGTACCCCGAGTTCTCAGAGCCGGACTAGGGGTGGATTCAAGCGTGAATCCACAAGCGATGCAGAGAGCGTTGCAACTGCACCTGGGGACCAGAAGGAAGAAAGAGAATACCTCCTATCGGGAAATCAGTCCAACCATAACATCGCCTCTGCCACTACCGCATACCCCATGACCCCTTCCACGTCCGTTGCTAGCACCCCTTCCACTATGTTCCCACCACCTCCCGTTGACCGCCCCTCTTCTCGTCGTTCTTCATTCAGTGGATCAAACGCACCTTCTTCCCCCGCTCACTCCCACTTCTCTAGATATGGCCGTTCTCCGTCTCCAATGCCGCCATTGCCGGCTATACGCGCATTGCCCTCACCCGCATGGTCGACAATTAAATTGTATGGCGACGAGAGCTTCACGAACTTCTTCAGGAGATTGACGTTCAGCCCTGATGGCGGTCTGTTGCTCACCCCTGCGGGACACTTTGAAGATCCGTCTTTCCGTGCTGGGTCTTCTCCCTCAACTGCCAAAGCCGGGACAAAGGGAGGAGACACGCGGACACCTTCGAGGGGACGCAAGACTCGGTCGTCTGACAACGCCAATTCAACCACGACGACGGGCAACGAGCTGATCAATCCAAATTCGGCTTCGTCTGTATTCATATACTCCCGTGCCAACTTTGCACGTCCGCCCATAGCCCAACTCCCAGGACACAAAAAGGCATCTATCGCAGTGCGTTTTTCGCCTGTGCTCTATCAGCTACGACATGGCGTTGTTGGTGCTGGAGCTGAAGAGGTGAAGACGGCCACTCTGGAGAAAGGCAAAGATGGGACACTGGCGCTCGATCTTACAAGTGGAGCTGGTGGGTCAGCGCCGGACTCGTCTGCTCCGTCCCCATCGCCACGGACAGAAAAGACACCCTCTTTCCAGCTCCCTGTTGCTACCCCTGCGCTACATTATGTCCCTACTGTTTCGGATGCAGTAACGATGCCTTCACCACTTCCCCCCTCGCATGCACTGACACAGCCCGCGGCCACGGCTTCAAAGCCTTCTACCCCAGTTGTTGCGACACCTCCCACCACAAGCACAGGAGGAAGCTCAATATTCGCACTCCCTTACCGAATGCTGTATGCAGTGTTGACGATGGACACCGTCGCCATCTATGACACGCAACAAGCTAGTCCTGTCTGTTTATTGACAAGGTTGCATTATGATGAGTTCACGGATATGACTTGGTGCGTATCCACTTAAATTCCGTATTCACGCCCTGACTTATTGGTGGATGGATGCATATATATGTTTGTTTACAAACGAACAGGTCCGCAGATGGCCAGACACTCATGCTCTCGTCGCGGGATGGTTACTGTACCCTCGTCATCTTCGATGAGATACTCCCCGCACATCATACGCAGCAATCCACGCTTCAGCTGCAGTCGATAGCGCAGCACAATTTTGTGCCGCTCACGTATACCGCTTCATCCAGCTCTACGCATGTGGCATCATCGACACCGTCCAGCACGAGCGCAAGCCTGCCTATCATCGCTACGCCAACCGTCCCTGCGAAACGTTCCCAGACGCAGGGAACTGACCCACAACCACAGCAACTATTGACTCCCACGTCGGCTGTCGAAGAATGGTTGCCTGCAAGCGGGAGTGGAGAAAAGCCAGTGGTAGCTGACGAGAAGAAGGAACAACCACCAAAGAAGAAGCGAAGGCTTGCATTGACGAGGGTTGGGGATCTTGGGGCATGAGTGTAGTGAGGATGTGGTTGAGGTGTACATGTGTCCATTGACGGGCTCAACTCATTTCATATTTTATGGACCTTTTAGTTATGTCTGGGTTGTTGACTGACAGGTTGAGTTGAGTTGATCATGATGTGGATCGATAAATAAACTAAAGTTGGAATCGATGCTCGACTCTCGGTGCCCCTCTATCTCGCTTATCCGCTGACCAGCGAAGTTTCCCTCTGGGGACAGCAAGCTGGCGGTTCCGGGACATGACAACAATTTTATGCCTGGTTCCATTCACCATTCTGATGAGTCAACGACAGTAAGGGGGTCGAACATTGAACGTTTGCATCACAAGTTGAGGCAAGAGTGGCAGTGAAACTGACCCGTGCACACATCACCCCGAAACACCACGAAGGGCAGAAGCTGGTAGAAGACGCTGAACCAGTTCCTACGTGTCATCTACGGCGTGCGTAGGATGACAGGCTTATCTTGGCACTGCATCTTCACGTCGAGAACCTGCAGACACGTATTTGATTGGAAGGAACGATGATATGTTATTTTAGGGAAGCTCCTGTCGTCGGCCCATCGGCGACACAGCTCCGTTTGACAGCATAGATGCCAAGGCTCAAGCCATCGTACCACCCTGCCTGGACAGTTTCCGGGATATGATCTAGATCAAGGTGTGGGAAAATGCGTTTGTGTAGAGCCGTGCACGACACAATTTCTTCGGGTAATGTCGGGTACATGGCCATCGGAGTCACCAAGTACGTTGCATTGTAAGAGGGGGTGGAAAAGGCGGCCTTTAATGTATCTTGTGAAGCGCCAGCAAGATCGGTCAGGGATATTTTTCCGGATCGGACGTCTAGAAAGGACTTAGCACGCTGCGCTGTGTGCAAAACAGGGACATACCGTTCTGGGAAACTCCAAGTAGATGGCGGGGAGGCATATAAGTTTTCCAGTAGATGATGTGTGTGCTCATCCCTGAGCTGACATCATCAAGGGTGGAGCGGAGAGAAAAGAGAGACGGTACAACCCCGCCTTGATGCAGGAATCCAAACACAAGGGCAAGTAATATGTTAAATGTGATCCACGAGACCTAGAATTAAATAAATATCAGCGGAAAAGAAAACCCGGCACCGAAGACTGCGACTTGCCCAGAACAGTTTTCCAGGTCGAGCCGATCGTTTCAGAGTTGCTGCGAGTACAATAATTGGGAGGACCAGCGGCGTTAGAAATCTTAGTTCCTGGTGAGGTTGGACGGACAATATTGATAACGAATGAAGAATCATTTGGATGATCGCTGCGATAAAGCTCAGACGCGTGGGTGATTCATTGAACGAAGACATACTTTGTCTGATGTTGTCCATTCCGACAGGGTCTCCCTCCTGGGGACTACGCCCATAGTGTTTTGCGTACTCGTAGATGCTGCACACTGTGAACCACAGGAGTCCCGGGCCCACCATCATTGGAAGGTTAACACCGAGATGTAGCCACCTCGGGTGTATGCCATGGTCGGCCAGGTTCTCTGCCGATAAATTGTATCGGACAAAGTTATAAGGTGTGATTACTGGATTGGAGAAGTTTCCACGAAAGTAGTAGGTGTCAGCGGCGATAAACCCAGAGGCTGCCAAAGCGGCACTATAGAGCGGTGGAAGCAGCAAGGTAACTGCCCGGATCGGAGAGCCAGCCACCCGACAGGAAAACAAAAGTACTTGGTAGGCAATCGGGAGGGTAAATGCCAGGAAAGTGGGGCGTGTAAAGGTGCCAATAACCCCGAGGATTGCAAGGAGGTGAAGATCACGCTTAAAAGTACGGCGCCGCTTGGAGGCGTTGTTATCGGTGTCTTTGCCATCTCCATTGAGGCGTGTCAAGCCATCCGCCACTATCCTTCGAAAGAGTACAAGGCAAAGTGCTACCAGTACCGATTCAAGGGAGTTTGAGAACGGGCGGACTTGAAAAGTATGCATCACGTAGGAGGAAGCTAGGAGTAGTAGGCCCAATCGCTGGTGTGCGGGGGATGAGGTCAGGCTCAACAAGCTATAATCTGTTCTTTATTAGACATGCACACTCCTTAAGAAGACAACAGAAGGTGTACCAAGAAGCATGGATAGATTGAGGAATGCCAGACGCTCTATTCGGAAAAGCGTCGATGCCTGCACGTTCGTTGCAAGGCGATCAGCTTGACCCCACGTCAGAGTTGAACCGGGACATGATGTAGATGTCCTTACAGCCAAAAAGTTTGAAAAACAATATGGGTACTCCGGTGGTCACGAAGGCTGGGACGATAGATCGAACGGGAGAGGCTGGATGCCATTCCCAAGATCTTAGAGCATAAAAGCCGAGAATATCCCCTCCACGCTGGTATGTCAATAAGTTAATCCCTTCAACTGAACAGCAAGAGTACCAGCAGTGATTTCTCCATTTTGCATATGTTCATCAGGATGAACGTAGCCTGTCCCAAAAAGCGCGAAGCAGACCCGAATTAACCAAAGTGCGATGTATACCCACCTGAACGGGCGACTTGCGGCCATCACGCGCGGGCAAGTTGGTAGCTCGAGTCACCAGTACTTTGTAGCCGTTGTAATGCTTGTAGTTGAGTCGCGAGTGACATGAAGTCCGAGTACGCCTGCGGAGTTTCAAAAACGTCTTGCACTCATCATGGTCCGTACATCACTTCTGCCTATCAATCGAAATATAGCTAACATTTTGATCAACCGGCGCTCACACCCTTGCTTTCTCAATGCCCGCGTATACCACGTACTCACCCACAGGCCTCCCTCCACTTTTGCTCGGAATGTAACAATCTACTTTACCCCAAAGCCGACCCACAACGTCGCATCATGGTGTACGCCTGCAGGATATGCCAATACGAAGAGATAAGCGAGAACAAGTGCGTGTACAGGAACGATCTATTGACAGTGACCAAGTGAGCATCGATCTTGTCCCCTTCGCGAAGCCGGAGCGATGTACACCATATCCGGTGGCGGCGCGCCGCCGTCCACTTTGGTACACTCGCTCAAACTTTCATGACAGGGAACAAGTAGGAGTGACGACTGATTTGGGTGCGGACCCAACGTTGGTACGTCGCCTGCCAAGATTATTTCGCTTGTCTACTGATCCGCGATGCCATGTTAGGCCCACTCCAATATTTCATGTCCGCGCTGTGGCCATGAAGAGTGCGCAAACTGGCCTTCCTTTGCACCGTTCGCTCACTCACTCCTGTGCTGCAGTGCGGTATTTTACCAAGATCAATCGAAACGGAAGGAAACTCGAATGATTCTATTTTTCGTCTGCGTCAAGTGCAACCATAGCTTCACGGATCCATCACTTCCGTTGGACAGTAGACCAGACACATGAGCGAGTTATGAAGGTAGCCGTGACGTACTCGTTTGTACACTACGAAATCCCTGATGCGGCAGGCTATCGCACGATAGGCTTCTAGTCAACACATGTGAGCTTAACGCTTCCCCGATTCTCCACCTGGGACTATGAGTCTCGCGAAGGAAATTCATGTCCCTCAATCGGCTCACACCTACCCAACAGGGGCAAGTTTCCCTTGACGCTGACCGTTCGTCTATATAAAACTGTATACATTTGGCTGGTACGCCCCTTCGAATACCTTGATCTGGCCCCCTTGAAAACCGCGATACCTACGGAGCGGCGTTAACAGAAAGGACAGTGTGACATCATGCCCTCGCCCGCAGTATTTGGTCAGTTCCTGGTCGAGAAGGGGGATGCGGTCTGTCGTGCCACCAAGTTTGAAGACCAACGGTATTGTAAGGCAATTAACGGTAAAGTGATTGTGCCAGTAGTAACTTCACGAGAGGGAGAGAATCAAGCCGAATTCGGAGACGTGTCAAAATGCAACTTCGTCAGCACTCAATTGTACCTGTTATCATTACCTTGCGGTCGTTATGACAATATGTGTGCTTGGCTGCCTCGTTCACCTGCACGAGGCCCATGATGAACTGTATGTAGTTGAACATGACAGGAGTGTCCAGCGCGCGAAATCCTACTAAGAGGACAAACGTTACATGTTTATGAAGACCGCAACTCTGCGCCAAGCGGCATACGGCGACCGTTGTATTCGAGGGTTCAATGCCCATGGTCCCGAATATGGAATTTGGGCTACACCCCGAGCGAAAAAACGGGTTCATCGTTTGGGCCTCAGCATCAGATCAACTCCACGGTATGATCAGTTAGTACGGTTTGCCAACCGACGATGGACGGACTCCAGCAGCGGACACCCCTCACGCCGCACGGAACGATGTCGTCTCAGTATGGACATAGACTTACGGCAGATTTCGTCGCATTAATTATCCGATAAGTGACCGCAGGACCCAGAGAATGGTTCAGGGCAACTCGATCCAGACCCAGGTATTTTGGGAGTTTTCGGCATAGAGGACAGAGCCAAGTCCATGCTAGCGAAGGTTGCGAAGAGCACCCGATTTCTCGTGTTCTGCAGGACTCATGATATG
Organism: Paxillus ammoniavirescens; assembly: GCA_014904835.1. NCBI lineage: Eukaryota > Fungi > Basidiomycota > Agaricomycetes > Boletales > Paxillaceae > Paxillus > Paxillus ammoniavirescens. The sequence continues at coordinate 56,984 of MU120910.1, forward strand.
GGCTAACTAATATTTATGCAGAGGGGTGTCGTGAGCGTGGTTGACAGCGCGGAAGATAGAAGAAACGAGTGTGAATGGAGGCTGTCCACGATATCGATGCTGGCAGGAGCAAAAATTGATGGACGTGAAGGTGATGAGGTTACGGCATACTTGGCTGAATGCGCAAATGGAGTGGACTTCGGCTCGAATTAGGCATGCTGTTTGCCGACCCTCCACCAAAATATAAAGCACACATTCGAACCACAACTTGCCACTCCTTTCCTTCACTCTCCTTAAGTTCTCTTGTTTTCTCGGCCCAGCTCACACCCAGCTCAGACAAGCCCACCAAAACACAATGAAGTTCACATACGTCTTTGCTCTTGCTGCTGCCGCCACTGTTGTCTCTGCTGAGACCAACGCTCAACGCATGGCCCGTGGTCTACCCCCCAAAGCCCCCGCCAGGCGTGGTACCCCATCCTTCGGTGAGTTTTGCACGTGTCATGTGCAAACATAGTGTTTATCCACTTGTTTCTTAGGTGCTAAGCGTGGCTCGCCTTCGGGCTCTCCTGGCGGTAGCCAATGTAACACTGGCCCTGTCCAGTGCTGCAACTCCGTACAGACATCTGGCGGCGGCAACGAAATCGACACCTTGTTGACTCTGCTGGGTTTGGAGGTCCCCGCTGGCACTTCTGTTGGCGCGAACTGCTCCCCCATCTCTGCCGTCGGTACTGGCAGTGGTGCAAGCTGGTAACGTTGACGCTTACAGTAACCTATATGCCCCTACTGACTTTGATATCTTAGCACACAACAGCCTGTTTGCTGTGAAAACAACAACTTCAACGGCCTCGTCAACGTTGGCTGTTCTCCTGGTAAGTTTACCTTCGTTGTCGTGGAAATATCAACTGATGTCAATGGTGCCGAAACCCTTAGTCAACATCAACCTTTAGATCGCCGTTGTCGCCGTCTCCATTGCGCGCTATATGCTGCGCCTTCCTGTCTTTCCTCTCGTGACGTTATCTGCGGTAAAAGTGCATTAATCATACCACTTCTTTTGCTTAGACCATGGATATTGTCCTCCTTTGGCTAGCTCTTTTGTTTGTTCTGTTTGGGCTCCCTTTGTCTGCTTGGAGAGAACATTTCGAAGTTTCATCCTCGTATGAATGTTGTAGCGTTGCAATGACTGTTGACCGCTGCGAACATTGGACATCAGAAATATACTTTCTTCATCAGGAATAATTTGGTTGTGGATGAGAAGTGGGTGACTCTGCCTTCCTGGGGCCCAGGATCCTGGTACCATCGCTTGCATCATAGTTCCGTCATGCTCGGAATGCTGGTGTCCACGGTTCCCTATTGTCGAGGAAGCCACAATATTGGCATGCCCATGGGAATAAGTTGGCCACATGAGAATTGATTCAACCTGTTCAACGTTAGTAACACATCTAAAAGCTTCTAACACAAAGGACCGTGCAAAAGGCATAGTAAGTTGTCACGATGGATGGGCGTGTTCAAACGTTATCTCCGTGGAGTGTTATTCCCGGACAAACTCCGACTCAGTTCTAGATTCTAGATCTGATAGATCGATGGCAGCATAAATCCAGACGCCTCTCAACCGCAACATGTTCACTTAGCGCTGGCTTATTATTATCATTGGACCTGGCCAACAGCGTTCAGAGGCGTTCAAGTCAGTACTTTGGCTTATCTGAGGTTCACATCAGTTCGCGCCCTGATATTGCATGTTGCAACTTCACGTCATGATCCATATCTCTCTTCTGAAGACCGGGAGGGTTTAAACATTAATAGACGATTCGTTGCTGGTCGTCATGTGGTGTCCAACATTTTTAATCAAGGGATATCTCGACGAAAATCTTAGCGCGTTGCGTACTTTTCCGATTGCGATTTGAAGCAACCGCAGGATCAACGCAAGATCACCGCGAATACGACGTTCGGGGATCTAAATATATAAATCATGGGTAACATCGATATCAGCAGCAGTGGCACCCCGCCGTTCGGTACTGGAACAGATCTTGATCAGGCCAGAAAGGGGGGAATCGATTGAGTGGATCAGCGACGTGATACCGTATCTCGCCAAAGAGGCGTCGGCCAAAGTCGGGACGACCGGGGGTTATACGAAGCCTTTGACGCTGCAAGTGCGCTATGACTCCCCACGCTTTGTAAATTTACAAGTTACCACTACTCTGGATGCGTTCGTTCTGGACCTTTTGGTCACCGGTTGCAGAGAGCTCTCGTGTGCGACAGTGAAGGTACACCGATATCGAATTCGGAACCTTACTGTGGAATAGTGTCCACCAAAGACTGGCAGAGGTTACACTTTTGTGTCGCTTGATGTACAAAAATCGTAGTACGAGTGTTCCTTTGAGAGGGGTCACTGGAAAGGTGTCGCAGGCTCTGCTGGAACACGGAGTGACTGCTAGTTGGTGCACTGCCACTGCAACAGTGCATGAAACCTTATTTTTCGTAACTGTATAGTATACACGGAAATCTCCGGGTGGCTTTCGCGCCAAGTTACTGACAAGGGTGGTGAGTACCAGCAAGTCATAGTCCATCGCCCCCGCCGACGTCAAGATGCCCAAAGGTAAAACCCATTTCTTCTCGTCGATCCATCCGTGAGCTTACCCAGATCTCCAGTTTACAAGCCCGGAAAAGTGAATAGACACTTGACTCGAGAAATCCCTGCCAGTGCTGATGTTCGTGGTGTGCTCCCAGGTTGCTATTGTCTTGCAGGGCCGTCAGGCAGGCAAGAAGGTCGTAGTTATCAAGCAGCTCGATGAGGGCACCAAAGAGCGTCCCTACCCCCACGCGATCGTTGCCGGCATCGAGCGTTACCCACGAAAAGTCACCCGCCGTATGGGTGCTAAGAAGGTGCAACGGAGGAGCAGAGTCAAGCCCTTTATCAAGGTCAGTCTCTTCTACACGTCATGTCGTCGAGCTTTTATTTAAAATATATGACATGAAGGCCGTTAACTACTCACACCTGTTCCCCACACGTTACGCCTTGGAACTTGAGAGTCTGAAGGGATCGGTTGCAGCGGAGACTTTCAAGGAGCCTTCGCAACGCGAGGATGCTCGCAAGAACATCAAGAAGTTGCTAGAGGAGCGGTACCAGGGTGGCAAGAACAAGTGGTTCTTCCAGCCTCTCCGTGTAAGTAACCCATCTCAACTTTCCTCGTTGTCCGACGTCTGATTGTTGGGATCGAATACTCCTAGTTCTGATTGCATTTCGTATCTGGTGGTATTTGGGAGATGACACAAAACTACATGTACCTTGCATGCCCATACATGACGCATAACCCCATATGCACCTTTTTTGACTCTCCATGCAACTAGCATTTCACACTAGGCCCAGCTGGATGCAAAGCGTGAAATTCCTCTAGGTGAGCTCAACGTATAATTTGCTCGTGTCACCAGGCGAGGGCACCTCGCCATGCAGGAAGATCAGAGTATGCAAGGTGGCTCGCATCGGCACCAAGATGTGCACTCAATCGACGGAACTTGACGATTTCATGGTGGCCAGCTTACCACATGCCCTCTAGAACTGCGATAGCACTCCTGCATAACCCCTGGATGTAGGCCATGTGCTTTACGTTGTCACGGGCCACACAAACCTATCATGGGTTCACAAGAATCGTCGGTTGGGCAGGCGGTGTCGAATCACCGTAAAATGAACGCCGCATCCGCTCACACACAAGTATTAGACGACACGCTTGGTAAGGAGAAAGGAATGCAAGTTTGTCTCACTATCAAAGAATCGACAATCGAAGGGTACCCAGTAGTCTATGCATGACACGTATATCAGTGATCCTATAGAGCACTTGCACCTGTTGGAGATCAAGTCGTGTTAGCGCAAGTGGTCCCCATATATGCAACAGAGAAGATGGAGAGCAACCAAAAGAAGCTCCATGCGGGGAAACAGAGTGTGCCAACGTACCAGTGATAATGTCGACCAACTCGTTGGTGATGGCGGCCTGGCGACCACGGTTGTATTTCATCGTGAGAGAGTCGATCATATCCTTTGCGTTCTTGGATGCATTGTCCATGGCGTTCCGGCTGTGTGCAGCGAGCGGGAACCAGATACATGCGGTGAATTACGTGTTGTATGAATACGCCAGATTGAACATGGGTCAAGGTTAAACACGTTGGACAGGTTGGAAGGGCAATGTGACGTACCGAGCGCTCTGTTCGCATGCGTGTCCCTCGACAAGGGCAGCGTAGATAGCGTTTGCGAGCGTGAACTCAGCAAGGTCCTTGGTGACATCGTCCTCCATTTCATATGCCCGGAAGCCACCTGGAAGGGGATATCAGCACAAAATCCTCACAAGGGAAGTTCGAGTGAGAAAACCACACACCAGATTCCTTGAACGTGTTCTCGTTCGCAACCTCGACAATAGCAGGCTCATACGAGATAGCGGAAACGAACTTGTTGTACACAATTGAAATCGAATCGTACTCGGCCCCGCTCGTGACGATCAGGTCGGCTACGCCAGCAGCGTCCGCAAAGGTGGGAATGTCGCGTCCAATTTGGTTGAAAGTAAGAGCAAGGTTATTGGCGAGGACACGGGAGAGCTGGGCCTTGGACTTGTCACCAATAACCATGATAGGAGAGTCGGCATCGACGGGGTTCTCGGTGTCAGCGAAAGCACGGCGGGTGGCTTTTGAGACGGAGGAGTGGATACCACCGCAAAGACCCTTGTCGGAGGAAACGACGATGAAGAGCTTGCGCTTGGCAGGCGTCTCTGCGGGTGTGTGTTGGAAGATTTCTACATACATAGTTGTGTTGTTAGCGGAGAAAGGTAGCACTGGCGGTGGTAGACGGGACACACCGGAGTTGGCGACACCATATTCCTTGCCTGCGGTCATAGCGCGCTGGGCCTTTGCGAGCTTCGTGGAAGCAATCATCTTCATCGACTGAACATTATCCGCACCTTTGAGCGTCAATATCCAAGTCAGGAGAGACAAGAGACGCACTTTTGTGATTTTCTCGATGTTTCTGACCGACTTGAGCCGCAGCTCGATCTCGCGAAGGGTGGCCATGTTGCGTGCATTTTTCGGAGCAGCACCAAGCTGGTGAGACTGCTGGGCCGCTAGACGGGCAACCGAACGCGTTGCTAACATTTCAGTAGATATTGCGGGTGAGCTGTTGTGCTCTTCCTCCAATTTCTTCACTTCGGAAAACTTCGGCTGTCAGCGAGCGGGATCTCAAAGCATCTCACTGCCGAATTAGTTCTCCGATTCAATTCTCGGCATCCATGACTTCCAGATTTGATTCGAGTCATCATTACAATCAAGGAGGCGGCCTTGCTCAACGTTCTGATCGGCGAGCACAACATTGCTTTGACATCGGTCACGATAATCACGAGCCATCGCAATGCCATCAGAAGAACCCCTGTTTGACCCCTCGCTGAAAAAGCGAAAGAAAAAGACGGTAGCCTTCACAGAGGACCCCCTAGGCGCTGACGCAGACCCCACTATCCCTGCACCTACCACGATCGAGAACACAACCACCAACGGCGATGCTGTTGACCTCGGGCCTACCACTGTTCATGAGCAGATGAAGCGCAGTCAAAGCGTAGAGGGGGGAGATGTCGAGGCAGATGCGCCAAAAGAGGAGGATGACTTCAAGGCGATGTTCCCCGAGGGTCTCAAGAAGAAAAAGAAAAAGAAGGATATCCCCATGGATCTTGTGCGTCCTTCATTCCTTACTACATCGGCATGTTTGATCTTATCACCCATACCGATCATTCAGGGCGAGGACGGTTCTGGTATATCGACACCAGCAGGAGCCTCCTCCGCCCCAATCGCCTCCGAAGATCTCGACTTTTCTGACATGAAGAAAAAGAAAAAGTCGACCAAGAAGAAAGCGATGGAAGACTTCGAAAAAGAACTTAACGAGTCTAAAACAAAAGAAGCTGGGGAGGGCGCGGAGGACGCAGAAGTCGATGATGGAGAACACCTTAACGATATCGACGAAACTGAACTTGGTGAGGATCCGTTTGCGAGGCCCGAGGCGCCGGCAGGAGTCGACTCAGGTAGCGAGCCCTGGCTCACGAGCGATCGGGACTACACCTACCAAGAGGTATGATATCCGTACCTCTCCCAGTCTGCACTTACTGATGCTGATCATTCCGCAGCTCCTCACGCGCTTTTACGCCTCCCTCCATGCGTCTAACCCATCCCTACTCACATCCACCGGAAAACGCTACACGATCGCTCCTCCACAGATCCTCCGAGAAGGTGTCCGCCGTTCCATTTTCGCCAATGTCGCCGATATCTGCAAGCGTATGCACAGGTCTCCCGAACACGTCATCCAATTCTTGTTTGCTGAGATGGGCACGACCGGAAGTGTTGATGGTTCGGGAAGATTGGTGATCAAGGGTCGATTCCAGCCGAAACAAGTGGAGAATGTGTTGAGGAGGTATATCGGTGAGTTTCGGTTCCCCACCCCAGCACACCCGATGGATACCATGAATGAGCACCACGGGCTGACACGATTACGGCATGTCCTGCAGTCGAATATGTCACCTGCAAAACATGTAAATCACCAGATACCCTCCTCACGAAGGAGAACCGTATATTCTTCATGTCCTGCGAGTCATGTGGCTCGCGACGGTCCGTTAACGCAATCAAGAGCGGTTATCAGGCCCAAGTTGGGAAGAGGAGCAAGAACAAGACAGGTTGAGGGGTATGAGCATGGGGTCTTGTTCGACACGCATTCCGTGCTCATTTGTTGTGCGATTGGATGTATTGATGGAGAAGAGCCAGCTGGATTGGATGCCTGCGCGCTTTGTATGACAGCCCGAACCATATTGCATTGCATTGATCTCAGAATACGTAGTACATTTTCCAGATTTCATTCTGCGTTGAGCATGCCAGCATCGCGATCGATTCGTGTGTGAGATTCGCACAACGCCCAATTTCGAGGTAAAGTCGGTGTCTGGACACCCTTCCGTGCGGACTCCAACCTTGAGTTAAATCAGCCCGACAACTTCAAGTTGAAGAACTAATAAAGGTCCATAAAATCTGAAATGGGTCGACGACGTCAATCTCGCGTCCTCACCGCATTCATGCCCCGAGATTTCCAACAAAGTGAACTGTCTTACCACATTTCGCTTCATAGCAGTGCGAAATGAGGACGGGAGTTGGATTCGGTGGAACATTATATTGCGGCCCGGGGTGTTTGGGCAGCAGAACGCGGAGGCCTCGGGCCGTCGGCGCAGTACAGCCTCAAAGTGCCAGCGTGGTTGAGAATGGTAAAACATCTACCCGTCAGTTGCCGGTGCTCATCATCAGTACTTACTTATAGTCTATGTGAATAGGAACAGGGGCCATCCAATGCAGTCTCGCACAGTGTCCTATCCTGCACTGCTCAAGCCTGTGCCTATCATTTGATGCCCCGAGTCAAGAGCGAGACCTTGGGAGGGCCATTCCGAACAGTTCATCTTCGAGAATCTCGTTGTGGCTAAGTACCGACGGGAAATACACGTCTAGGCCCACTGCTCTATCTGGGGGTACCCGACATGTGGATCAAAGGTTTTCCGTGGAACATTAGAGGCAAGTGCGATGTTTGAAACGAGGCTGTGGGGCACTCATCATGCTACGGACTGATGGTTTCTCAGGCAAAGGCGACCGACCCCAGCAGTATTCGAAACTCCCCCTGGTACATTCCCTACAAATTGTATGGGTGTACAGCGCTGGATTTATCCCCCCCCTCTTCTCTTATCACTCCCCGTGTTCGTCTACCTCGTACCAGAATGGCCAGTTTCGGACCTACCAGCGTTAACCTTGGTCTCTCCATGGGCCCTGGGCTTGCTGGTTCATGGATCTCTTTGGTGTTCTACGGCGTCAGCTTATTGCAAGGGTATGCAGCATTTGCCACATGATCAAGTGGCTGGTCTCTAATCCACATCCAGTTTCATTTATTACTTGAGGTGAATATGATCGCATCCAGCGTTGATCATAATTCTGGACGTACCCCTCAAATCAGGTACCCTATGGATAAACTTTATGTGAAGCTACTCGTGAGTGTGTCTCCTTTCCAACACCTCCCATCCTCAGATTCCTGCAGGTAGCTGTCATCCTGGCTCTTGACACAGCGCACAAGTTTCTGTTGTGTGCTGGAAGTGAGTACACGTATCTTACCGCAGAGATATCTCATTTAACTGGTACAGTATGGAATACCCTTGTTGAGAATTATGGAAACTACCCCAACCTCCTTGTGATCCATCCGTACGTTAAATTGTTTTCCAGGAGAAGAAGTTACTGACAAGCTATCTCGCCTGGGCCTTAGACCTATATTACTTGCCTCGTCATTGACGGTAAGCATAGTCCAGCCTGAGTCTAAGCGTGACGCTCAAGACAAATTGTCTAGTCGCTCGTTTCTGTCATTGTACAGTCCTACTTTGTCTATCGGGTCTGGTCTCGTGCGTCATTACATCTCACTTAGAGCTTCCTAATCACGCACACCTTTTTAGTCTGCAGAGGACCTTTCAGATGGACTTTCCCTGCAATTTTGATGCCATTTATTATTGCTCAACCAGGCGAGTAACGTAGTCATATTGTTGATGCGCTGACTGAACCGGATATTTGCTAGTTATCACTTTTTGTCAGCATTCTAGTTCCACGGAAAATTGCAATTTTTACTGAACATGAATGCGATCAGATTACGCTTCGAAAGCGTGGAATGCTCCTGTTTTTGACATTTCCTCAGACCCTGTGTTGATGGTACGAGTAATATTTAACTTTCGCTGCATGCGGCTTACAACTAGGACATGCATTCAGAAACTCGCCAATGCATCCAATGGCACGGCTGCAGCAGTCGACATTTCCATTTCCATTGCTATGTGCGCCCTTCTTGCCATGGGGAGGACTGGATTTAGTGAAAAGTGTGCTAAGTGGTCTGCCCCGAGTCTCATCCATGCTTTGGCTGACGGCGTGACCTAGGACCGATCGGATGCTCCTCCGTCTGATTCTCGTCTCGATCAACACTGGGCTGTGGACCGCTGTTCTTGCGTTACTATCTACCATCTTGGTGGGCCGGGTTACTTTATCTCCTTACGCTCGGTGTTGACAAACTCTTCAGTTGGTATCGCTCCCAGCCACAGAAATTGTGTACGCAGGGGTGTACTACCCCCTTTGTACATTGTACTGCAACACCTTTCTTGCCAACCTCAATATTCGGTCCTACATCGGAGGCAGAGACCACTCTTACCGTTTTCCCGTCGCTCCGTCGTCGCGTGATAGGTCAACGGTCCCCGCACAATCATTTACGGTACGTGCATGTTTTTGAACCAAGCCGTGCTTTTCATACTCACGAGCCCCGATCACAGCTTGACATCAGTGGGGAAAACTCCAAGGCAGCCGAGCTCGCAAGCATCGATGTAAGTTTTGCTGTCACATTGTGTCCCTCTCCTCCAAGTGAACCCTCGAATGGCAGAGAAAGGTACCCGCTGATATTGCGTTTCACATGGAGAGAATCTGCTAGCATGAGCATTCCGGCTGGGTTGTACTCGTGATCTTTACGACGCATCACGTCTACATGTGTGCGACATGTAAATTCCCAATCGGCGCGAGCCGCGTATTTATTAACACCACTTGTTTTCTTATTACTCCGTGAAGTTTCAAGTTTCAAGCTTAGATCTTGTCTTTACGCGGGGATTCGGCTTGTCTTTCTGGTACGCGTTGATTGCATGCAAACCCAAGCTTGCGGTAGGGCGTTCTACCGAGTGTCTCGCGACAAGGAAACCGCGGCGTGCACATCCTTCGTCGTTTGCGCCGAAATGTCACCACCATCAAGAACAAACCGATAGCTACGCATGTACGGTACCCGATAGTACCTCCAACCCCGAGGATTGAAATACAACCGTCATCCGGTCTGAAGAAAGCTCGGCCAGCTGCCAGTCGCCTCCTCCTCCGTATGCATGATGCCTGACGCCTCTCGCGCTGTGTTTCACCCCGTGTTTCATCTTATCTTCTTATCCGGGTACAACTGCCAAGGTGGAGGAAAGGTGCTGACCATTACCGACGCGTCCCACAATCGTAGACACGAGTCCTGACTCCTGAAGGTCTTTCTTCGTCTCGTAGACAAGGTCAGGAAGCTTCGACACCGGTACACTATGATACAC
>MU120910.1:67897-95982 GCA_014904835.1 Paxillus ammoniavirescens
CAACATACCCTCTGCACCGATGAACAACTTGGTCACCTCCCGCAGATGACTTCCGGGTTCGTGGTCGCGTTTTCATAACCTCCCTAGAGGGACTACCACTGTCTATCGGCGGGAATGGGTGATTCAGTGAGTGTTGGAGAGGAAAGGGCGTTTGGCTGTTCCACATCGTAAAGCGTTCGCTTTGAGGAACACTCATTAGTCTTGGGCCAGGAGCTCGATAATGGCGCCAGGAGGCCGACGAAGAGCTGGAACGAATTGTGACGTACTTCCAGAACACCCCGTCCTCATCATCCTGCCAATGCGCCAAATGCGCCAGTCAATGGGGTTCCTGACAAAACTGCGCGGCGTAATCACTATTTCGAGTCAGTTCTGAATCATCTTGAAAAATAACGCCAACACATGGCAAACTCACGTTGGAAAGGCATTCTTCAGATAGCAGATAGTGAGGGGAAGAACAGGAGAGTCAAACGATGTGAGGGTGAATCGGCGAAAATGAGTCAGGGCTGCTTTACACTTCAGCCACGACGTCGAGTTCCACACGAAGGTTGTCGAATAGACCTAGACCCATCCTGGGTACAGGAACTGTATTCGAAATTGAGGTTTTCGATGCAAGGGCAATATCACGTCGGTCAATCATCAAGTTCCTGTGGTCTGACTGCCACTTCTCCGGTGGGAGTCCTGTCGAAGAAAACGGTTGTTGGAGGGCATCTGACAATTACCGAAAAGTCGGTCACTGAGCCCGTCGCTCGAACTCATCACTCTCCCCACCCCAGGTACTCTTGCCTCTGCATCTCACTGGCACCTACACGTTCCTCTAATAATTCAATCGGAACTGTTATATCCAAGTTGTACAGCCACTTTTTCGGAGCAATCACTGGCATACACAGGATTCAACCGCAAGGTAATTTCATTTCACAGCGCACAGATCTCTATAGCGGAGCAATGATAACCCATCGAGTCTCTGAACGTGATCAGCGGACATTGGTCGCGAGAACGCCCGAGATGTCAGAAGTCATTGATTCAACGATCATCATCGATATCGTTGACACAGTACTACCAACAATAAGGTAGGCTCGTCGCGACCTGTGAGTTTGATTTCATTTCACAATGGACAGAATCTGACACTGGCAGCTATCTACCGCGGAGCAATGATGACACATCTCGCTGAATGTACTCAGCGGACATTGGCTGCGAAAACGCCAGAGTGTCATAAGTCCGATTCATCGATTCATCATTGGCACTGCCCACAATAAGGTAGGCAACTTGCGAGTTTCAGTTTTGATGGTTAATTGACGCCTAGCTAGGTAAACTTTGGTCCTGCGTGCCAATAATGCTTGCCCTGCTTCAATACTAGTAGTAGTCAAAGTTGAAGGTATGCGCGTCCGATAACACAAAGAGAATGCGAGCATTAATGAATGCACAAGGCAATGCAAATGAGTAACAACGGCTACACTTTTAGTTGCGGTTTCGTGTTCGGCAGTGAAATAACACACCGTCAGTTAGGAACCAACAGGTTCTTTCCTGTCTTGGATTGGCCGGTCGCACAACTACTACTATTTCTCGCGGGACAGCGTTCAAGACGTGATATTTCACTTTCTTGATGAGATCAAATGCAGGTTTGGATGGACGGAAAGGGGAGGTGGCAGCTGAGTAATTTGCAGTTGTGCACATACCAGCCCTTCTCAGAGGCGAGGATACTTACTTATGGACAAACATTGGCCAGTGCGAGACCCCAGGGCGTCAGACTCGGCAATCGTGATGATCATGTTGTCCTGTTCACAACAATCCAGTTCCGACAGATAAACGTGTCACCCACTAAGGTGGATACAGCACTGTATGGTATCGCACACCCGAGGACCTAGCCATTATGGCTATGCTCTAAGAGCAATGAGTCATGACCACCGGCTTCTACATTTGGTCGGTGGACCGGAGATAAAAGGTCAGTCGTTAGGCAAGTCTTCACGTCGTCAAGTCGCTGACTTCTGCGTACTTCTTGACAGCTTGTCCGATTTGAGATGTCCGCCATTGGAGTTGCAGGTGTGGATCTTGGCCTTTACGATGGCGCGACCCTCGCTGGGATATCCGGTTCTTTGGTGCTCTATGGCGTGAGCATATTGCAGACGTGCGTGTCCTTCTGCTGTATGTGTAATCGGTCTGATCAAGCTATCCAGTTTCATATACTACCTGAGGTGGGTACAGCGTAGGCCGACTTAGTGGCTTCGGTCTGCTGAGAACGGAACCAGCTATCCAGATGACAGCACTTGGAGAAAGTTACTTGTGAGTGCTTTTCCCTTCACGGATGCCCTCTTTGACTCATCCATAGGTGGCCATCGTGTTCCTGCTTGAGACAATGCGCTCAGTCGTGGCCTGCGCTGGTAGTAAGTACATATACCACCGGATGCGACATATGCTCATGATCATACACAGTATGGAATTATCTGGTACAGTATTTCGGGGATTTTGCCAACATCGAGGTACTACACCCGTAAGTAGCTGACGCACAATACTACTCGGGAAATGTATTTAGATGACGCCCTCGCCGCAGTGCTATATTGATTCCCATTGTGTTCTCGGTAAGTGTCTACTGCGCTGCAGGCCAAGGCGATTGTCACACCAATTATCATAGAGTATCGTTCGTTTCATCGTTCAATCTTACTTGGTGTGGCGGATATGGTGTTGTGCGTCATCCACTCACGTCGAGAATGTTTAATCACATCTCGCTGCTTAGTGAGCACAGGTCATTTCAAGCAAATCTTCCCTGCAGTTATGATACCTATCGTTATTGCCCAACCAGGTAAGCAATGTCGTATTATGTGCCGTGACCGATGACCCCCCATTGGGCTGAGTTTATTTTAATCTAGCATTGGCCTTTTGTGAGTGCGGTGCAGTGATGGTCCCAGTAATTACTAACAATTATCGTTCGGCAGATTTCGTTGCAGAGGCACTGATGGCCCCGACTATCACTGTGTTTTCTGGCCCGGTGCTGACGGTGCGAGGCGTACAATGGAGGGATCTCGTGCAATGGCTAACAGTGAATTTTAAGAAAGTCGCTTATGCGTGTTTGGGCATTGCTGCTGCGACTGATGTCATTATTGCTACTGCTATGTTTGTCCTTCTCGCGAAGGGACGGACCCAATTCAATGACCAGTATGCCAATTTCACTCATGGCGTCCAGATTTTACTGACGCGTATCCTAGTACCGATCGCATACTCTTTCGCTGGACCCTCATCTCCGTTCACACAGGGTTCTGGACGGCTTCCTTTTCCGTGATTACAGTTATACTGGTCGGTGTATTTGCTCTGATTGAGGCACGACTAAAATTTGGGCTCTCCAGTATGTACTGCATCCATCGGACTTGCTGTTCACCATCACATACTTCCCTATCTGCGAGTTGTATTGCAATACCCTACTCGCCAACTTCAACGCACGATCGTGGGTTCGCAGTGGTCGTGTGCCCCCTGTCACTTTGTCCCACCGACGTAAGTCGGACAACCCCATGGCGGCAGCGGCGCCTTTGCCATTAGTGTGTTTATTTCCCTCTCCTACCACATCCACATCATCCTCCCCTCACTCACTACCCACTATGCAGCTCGAGATCTCGATCGAGACTTCAAAACGGATGGATTCGGAAAGATGTGAAGTGAGTTCAGTGCTGACTGCATCGTATCTTTTGTTAACCCTCCGAATTGCAGAATAGTACATCATCCGACACCACTTTCTCTGCGTGAAGCACTCTCTACTTGGCACGTCTCCAATTTATCAACGATATGCACCAAAAATCTCTCTTGAACATGTAGATCTTCAGCTCGTCTCTTTTCTGCACGTTTATTTATGGTTATGGTTTCATTTTGTATTGAAAGCAACCTCTATGGTGTACCACTATATTTATAATATTGATCTAGCAGAGTTCGAATCGCCTTACATGCATAATGGATAATCGGCCGTCGGGCGTTGTCAACAAGTTGTCTAAGCTTCAAGTATGGGCCCGGTCTTCACGCGGGGACTCGGCCCGTCTCTCTGGTACGCGTCCATCGCACGCGAGCCCAAGCTTGCGGTAGGGCGTTCTACACAGTTTTCTTTTTCAGGGAATCCCGACTTCCCCCTACTGTGCTTATTTTAGAGGTCTTGGTACAATAGATTTATTGACGGTGATACAACACAATGAAACCGCGACGTACACATCGTTCGTCATTTGTGTGGAAATGGACGAAGCCTCTGGCCTCGTTACCACCATCAAGAACAAACCAATAGCTACGGATGTACGATAGTACCCAATCGCATATCCAACCCTAATATTGAAATATAATCGTCATGCGGTCTGAAGAGAGCCCAGCCAACCTGGTCTCCTCCGACACATCCATCATGCCTGACGCCTCTCGCTCTCAGTGTTTCACCTCATGTTTCATCTTCTTATCCGGGTACAACTGCCAAGATTCAGACCCACAGTTTTCATCAGAATCAAAACCTATGAACAGTTGATACCTGATCGACTAACCTTTCCGGGATTGAACAATCCCAGCGGATCAATCGTCTTTTTGATGGACCGCATCAGCTCCACGGTGCCTTCCCCGAGCTCGGCGTAGAGATATTCGCGTTTGCCGATGCCAACGCCGTGTTCACCTGTGCCTGTAGTGTTTGTGTTTGTGGGGAATGAGATATTACGTCGTGTTTCATAGGAGGTGGATATCAGGAGGATGGGCGGCAGAGGGTGCAGCCAGGACGAAGGATGACGGGAGAAAATAGAGCGGGAAGATAAGCGTGAGGGACAACCAACTTACAAGTTCCCTCCATCTTTATCGCGCGCTCTACCATCCTATGCACAGCTTCTCGAGCTATCGCTAGTTCGTCGTCGTTCCTGAATAAAAGGAGCGCATGGAAGTTACCTGTGGTGCGTCCCAATCGTATTATTTGAGAGTGAACGCGGGGCGGAGGGAAGGTGCTGACCATCACCGACGTGCCCCACAATCGTAGACACGAGTCCTAGTTCCCGAAGGTCTTTTTTCGTCTCGTAGACAAGGTCAGGAAGCTTCGACACCGGTACACTGTGATACGCCACGATCGATACCAACCCAGGCAGGTACGCACGAAACTCACCAAACATCCGTGCTCCACCCCCTGCACCCCTCCACGAGCGCCAACCCCGAGTAAAGCGCATTCTTCCTATCAGCCCACAAATCTCTTGCTTCTTTCTCGCTTCGTGCAAGTTCGAACCCTGTGCCCCCATGCTTCTTGACGACTTCGTTGACGATACGTGCGGTCTCGTGAAGCGAGGCAGGTGTGGGGCCTTGGAATTTGAAGAAGAGGGAGTCTACTTCGGGGTAGGTTCGTTGGGAGGCGCCGTAGAGGTTTGTGGAGCGCATGAACTGGGAGTCGCAAAGTTCGACGCATTCTTGGAACAAAGTTTTTGAGGGTTTTGAGATCGCCGTTAAGTAGAGTCAAGAGGGTGAAACACTCACGAATCCCAACACCACGATTCATAACATCAATAACTGCCTCTGTAGCCTTCTTGACATCCGGAAACTGTACGACCGCGACTGTCGTAGGCAACACCGGGGCCAGACGGATCGTGACTATAATAAGCACAAGGACACGGGCCGCGTGTCAGACATAGGAAATGGATGCACACATGGATCAGAGCCGAGGGAACGATGTGAAATATGAAACAGAGGACTTACCTTCAGTGATAATCCCCAACGTACCCTCTGCACCAATGAACAACTTAGTCACGTCAAAACCTGCAGAGGACTTCCGGGCGCGTTGTCGCGTTTTAATAACCTCCCCAGAAGGGAGTACGACTGTCTATCAGTGGGAATGCCGGATTCAGTAAGCGTTTGAATGGAAGGCGCGTGCCTAATGGTGGAGGGAGGAAAGGAGATGAATGGGACCTACCGCGTTAAGGAACCACTCGCCCTTGGCTGTTCCATATCGTACAGCGTTCGCTTTGAGAACATTCATTAATATCGGGCCAGAAGATCGAGCAATCCGCCAGGAGGCCAACGGAGAGCTAAAATGAAATTGTGACGTACTTCCAGAACACCCCGTGCTCATCATTCCGCCAATCGTTGCTCCTGGGCCAGGGTCGAGCTAGAACAACAGACACACGGGGGAAGTACGTTCATGCGTGGTGCCGCTATCGTCCACAAAAAGGAGGCACATAGAAAAAGAACTCACTGGAAAGAACAAAGGTATACCTATTGCGAAGTTTGATGATGAGGGCGCTCCATGGATGGAGGAAGAAAACGAAGCGTAACCTACCCTTTTTCTGCAACACCTCATTTATTTCCATCCACCCCACCCCAGGCTGGCACACGAGATCCGAGTCATCCTCTGTTTTATGTGATCGTTTGAGTTTGCATTCCCATCCAGTGCAAACATTTTTGGTTCAATAGTTCCAGAGTTTCAGATGGGCATGGAAGGTTACGAGGAAATAAATCATTGGTCCAACGGTCAGTCCATTTGTTGAAAACCTGCCATGGATGTACGAACCATGGATGTCAAGAATTTTGTCCATCCTGGACATGTCGATGCAGATACCGCCGACTGCATGCTATTGTGGGAAAGGGGGAAAGGCGGGGTCAGTCACCAATTATGTCAAGCAGAGAGGTGAGAGGTGTCTTGACATGAGTAATGAATGGAAGGTAATCCGGACTAAGTTAACAGGACGAATGCCTGGGGAAGAAAAGGGGATCCTAGACGGGCATGTATGCGGCAAATTCTACGAGGCGATCGCGGAAGCCACTGAAAGTATCCAAAGCTAGTCTATTGGTTCGACGAAAGGGAGCACAATCTCACCCCCCTGAAATTGCCCTCCACACTGGTTCCACCGGAGAAGGGCGTCAGGGGCATGCGATACTTTGTAGCCAATTTGACGACCTTGACGACATCTTCTGTGCTTCTCGGGTATACGACAACTGTGTGAGGCGCGCCTGTGGGTACAAGTCATTCAATCCACGTTCGGTCATCGGATGCAAGGGAAGAGAAAGTAGGGTGCACGGGTGTATGACGGGACACAAAGCACAATTAGAGAATAAAAGATGGGACCCCACTAGAGAAGGCCACCGGGGGGGACAAGGAGACAAGGACACCGAGACGAACCGGGATGGTGATCATTCTCGGAAAACCCATGTACCCTGAGATCCTCCGGATCCGTGCTCACGACGTCCTCAGCTCCGTCACCCTCCTTAGCAAAGGTATCCCTAAGTTCTTGGATGGCTATTTGAAAGTCTTGGGGAGATCCGTAAGTTGGTTCGTCATCTTGGCGTTCACGCGTGGAAGCTTGTTTACGTCCGAGTGCGAGGGCGACTATTGGTGAGGAAGATAAAATGGAGGGCGATCCAAGAGAGTAACCGAGGAGGGTGCAAGCTAGGGCACCTAGCACGAATGGGAGCCATGAAGAGGCTCGGGAGGTGGCACTGGCACTGATTGGACGTATATATGGATGTGTGACGGGACGAAAACGCTGCCACAGAACAGGAACAGGAACTGCTCTAGGAATCTGACGGGTCAAAGTGTTCCCGATTCCGATCAAGGGCCTCCGAGTCGATGGAAAGATAATCATTGGATGTACACAAAGTATACAGAGGGAATGAACAAAAGCAGGAGGAAATCCTTAGTTAAACCGAGGTGGAGGATGGTCGTGAGATGTTCGTGTAGAGGAAGGTGAGTATTGGGGATGGCTTTAAAGCCGAAAAGATAGACACCAATCAAGACAATTGCCTCAGAATATAGTAGAAGGGTTTATTACCTATTATTGGATGAGAAGATGACCAGAACAGCTGACTCGAATACACGCAACCAATCATCGAGGGCCCGCAGAGGAAGCGTCAGAGCGTGGATGCGGTCCGTGTTTCATCGTGTCTTGGGTACGTTGATCATGAAACGAGGAGAGGGGGGTGTTAAATAACGTTTATGGTAACGTTATTTATTGTAATCAATTGTCATCCTTGTATGTACGCCCAGTAAATAATTTACTTCCGGCGGTAATCAATATCCGCGGCACCGCAGTCAATGCTACTGCTTCCTGCACCTCGGTCGAATATTTGTGAATGTGAACGAGTCTTAAACGTAGTACAGTCGACTCCCTCATAACCCATACCCCTCGGGATTGTCCATGGGGGTATGGGTTATGGGGAGTATGGGTTATGAGGGAGATTGTGTAAAGCGGTTTGAGAAATTGAAAATCCTATGTTTATATGGGATATGGGTTAGGAGAGTCGACTGTATTATGAACAAATAGCTCGGGTAGGGTATCTCTATCTAGTCGGTGCACGGCAGCCCCGATACTTGGCTATATCGCCTGTGTGAAGAGAACATGAGTACAACACGAACTACCCAACCGCCAATGGTCGCATACCTTGGGTGCCAAACTGATAATCTTCCCCCACCCCTTCATCCTCAAGTCTGCGCTCACAACCCCACCAATTCTCGTACCCAACATCTCCCGCTTGTTGTTCAATAATACCGCCGCGTTGTCATCGAACCTTATAAACCTCCCGTCTGGTCTCCTCACTGCTTTTTTCGTACGCACGATTACTGCACGGCGGACGTCTCCCCGGCGTACTTTGACGGCAGTCGCAGAGGCAGCTTGAGAGGCAGTGATTGGGCGGGCACGTTTAACGACGCAGACAATTTCATCCCCGACTGAACCCCAGCCATTGTTGACTTTTTGTTTGAGGACATTGACGCATTCGACGAGGAGGGCCCCAGAGTTATCAATTACCTGCACCAAGGGTCAGCTGGTCGTTGGCATAAAGATCGAAACCACGTACATTCAGAGTCCCTTTGAGTCCAATCATCGTGGATGCAGACGGAACGCTAAGAAAAATGGCATTCAATTCATGTAACGCAACAACCCCTTGCTGAGGGGTGTAATTCCCACAGTGCCCTGGCGAATTATGCCGTACTAACTTACTTGGCGGACTCCACCTTCGCTTCATCTTATTCCTGTCCCCTCACAACAACCTCACAACCAAGAAGTTACCAGGGCTTTCCCTCAACGAAACCAACTATGCCCGCCTCGCGCCGTGGAAGTGGCAGCGTCGTCTTGCCTTCCGGGCAGACCATCGCTATCCACACCCGAACACAAGATGAGGAAGACCTCCCACATGCTACCAAGAGGTATGCTCTTATTCCCCACTCCTACCCATGCCATCCCTAGGTTTTCCGCTTTGAAACCCGGACGGTGCGCTTACGCTCTTGTTATCATTCGCGCGATCATAGGACGATGGCAGATCATCTCAGGAAATATGAAAGTCTGTCAGTCTCGAGTACCCTCCACTTGTCCCATGGGGACATTGTTACTGATTACATCCTGCCAACTCTGACTTTATCCGCGACGGATACCATCGTGACTGGTGCCGCTGTATAGCTTTACCCTAACCCCTCAGAGGATGCGCATGATCGTAGAAGCATTTACCGAAACACTCGAATTAGGGTTATCTAAGAATAACCAGATCGTGGTGCGTACCCGCGTCATTTCATACTGTTCCCGTTCCTTTTTCTACATACGTGTTTCGTTTCCTCGCTTCCGGGGTGGCCCCTGAATGGGGCTGGGGATGGATGCCTTGAACTGAACAAGGGGCTTCCGTACATCGTTTAACATTGCATGATCAGTGGTATAGCCGCCGATTCAGGGTGGTCGGCGCCGCTCCTTGAGCATGATTCGATTGAGCGAGCGCGTCTCTCCCTCTATATGCGCGAATTTTCTTATCATATGTCCCTACATCCTTCCTCGGTCTTTACCAATTAGAATGAGAACTGAAATACGATCTCTTGGTGATGGATGGCATTGGTACTTTGTAGCCCATGATTCCGACATTCGTCTTTGGATGGCCGACTGGAGAGGAGAAGGGGGACTATTTGGCGTTGGATCTCGGTATGTCCCACGTTCCTAGTCATCGCTCATTTACTTATGCTGCTTCCACAATCCCTCTGCGAATGTTCCCGCTCGATCCCGGTTATCATCATTCACTTTCACCACCCCCTTTAAACCTAATTCGCTACACCTACCTAAAGGTGGTACTAACCTCCGGGTCTGCCTCGTCACACTGCAGGGCGCCGGGAAATTCGAAATTACCCAAACCAAATACCGTCTTACTGAGGAACAAAAACAAGATGATGGACAAAAGCTATTCGATTTTTGTGCTGAATGTTTGAAGACGTTCGTGGAATCTAATGTGGGTGAAGGACCGGGGATGTTAAAGGAGGGACAAATGTTGCCTTTAGGATTTACTGTGAGTAGTGTGTTTTTATTTGTCTCTGCTCCTTGGGCTGTGCGATGAGCGCTTGGAGGGAACTGGAGTGAACTCGGTACTAATTCTCTGTGTTTGTATGCGGGTGTGTCGTACTGGCATGGTAGTTCTCCTATCCCTGCTCGTGAGTCCGTCCATGTTCTTCGTTTTCTGAGATCTCAAAGCACTGCAAATCGCTTTCTTATGCTATGATCGTGATCTGGGACATTATTCTGGCGCTGTGACCTGTACGCGTTGGTATCGCACACGCACCTACGCACGTGGCTTGGATGCTGACGCGATACGGATATGATGCGTGACCATGCCTACGTTCTCCACCCTTTTCCTTCGACAGCCAAGAACGGATCGACCACGGCGAGCTTATTCGATGGACCAAAGGCTTTGGAGCTGCCAACACGGAAGGAAGAGACGTTGCTGAAATGTTCAAACAGTCTCTTGCGAAACATGTATGTCTGGTCCGTTTGTTACTTCCCTCTAGAGGTCTAATCACGCTCCTCTTTCCCACCCCTCTCGTCCACCTCACTTTCCGCACACCCCCTTCCTCCGCGATCACCGACACAGAACCTCCCCGTCGAACTTACTGCCCTCATAAACGACACCACAGGCACCCTGATCGCCTCTCACTATGTCAACCCTAAGTCCAAAATAGCAGTCATTTTCGGAACGGGTTGCAACGCCGCTTATATGGAACATGTCAAGGATATCCCCAAGATTGCTCATTTGGGGCTTCCTCCGGACGAGGAGATGGGTATCAACTGTGAATGGGTGGGTTGGCGGTTTTTCGCTGCGCTTCGGAAGGCTTTGGGGCTTATAAGAACTGTTGGGCAGGGCGCATTCGACTCGTTCGAGCATGAGCACCTTCCGCGGACGAAATACGATGCGATTGTGGACGAAACTTCTAACAAGCCTGGCGAACAAGCTTTCGAGGTGAGCTTTTCCAATCCCTACGTATGTTGTTCACTTTGAACCTTGCACCCTCCAACTCTGAAGAAACTCATCTCGGGACGATACCTGGGCGAGATCCTCCGACTCGTCATTTGCGAGCTCATAGATGAGGGTGTCCTTTTCCTCGGTCAGAACACATACAAGCTAGAGAAGCCATACTGTTTCGATACTGCGTTCTTGTCTCTTATGGAAAGGTCAGTCCTGTGACCACCTACCCATGCACGGAACGCCGACTAAATTTGGCCCTTTTGCACCTACCAGTGACCCAACTGACGAACTTCTCATGATCATTGGCATCTTCACGCACTTTTTCGCCCTCGAAACGACTTTAGCCGAACGTCAATTCTTCCGTGCCCTCGCCAAACTTATCGGACGACGTGCAGCTCGTTTGAGTGCGTGTGGAATCGCAGCGATCGTGAATAAGATGGGTTATCTGGAGGAAGGATGTGCAGTGGGCGCAGATGGAAGTTTGTACAATGTGAGTGGATGGTTTTTCAATTTTCTACACGGTGGTTTCTTCGATCAGCTTGAGGAGTGCAGTTTTACGGAATGATTTGGCTGACTTGTTCACGTTACGACAGAAATATCCTTGTTTCCCGGAACGCGTGCATGAAGGCTTACAGGACATCTTTGGAGATAAGGGCCGGTAAGTGCACCCTTCTGACCTTCGTTATTCGCTGACCCCTCGCTTCGCATCATTTTCAATAACTCGCTTTTTCGTCGCGTCAACCTACAAGAAATATCGTCACACACCACGCCGAAGACGGAAGCGGTGTCGGGAGCGCGATTATCGCTGGTAAGTCACGGCTGTCGTCATAGGGACCTGGTCAGATGTTCACTCCTGCCCCAGCGATGACGAAAAACAGAAGGGACGCGGGGTTGTATCCCCATGTCTAAGAGGGCTTCACACGAACGTCGAATGCCAGACATGGTTCTGTCTGTGTCCAAGGTCCGTACGGTGGTAGAGGGAGAGGGAGCCTGTCGCACATCAGAATTGAAAGGAATCAAGGATTGATCATCGTGCCCAAAGCATCATGCATCGTGTTGTACGTCGTACGTGTTGTCGCTGTTCCAGTTCTCGTCGCCATCATTGTTCATTGTCCATGTGTGTCACCATCACTACTCGCCCTGTTACTTTTTTTTTCTTTGTTCAACTACTTTCGTCCCCCACTGTCTTTCGGTCCCCTTTTCGTTGTAGAATTTTCTGTGTGCGAATCGAACCATGGTGTATGTGAATGTACAATTTCCCATCTCTCGGCTGTTCGAGCGTTCTCCACGGCTCGAGTTCTACTAGTGCTATCGCGATGGTTTTCTCAACAGATTTCCAGAAGGCTGGCGTCTGTTCACAGCGCAATGTCGTTCCCCATGATGTATCTTGAAGGCGTTACAAGATGCTATTTATCAGGTTAGGTAAACTTCGTAAGTTTACTCATCCCCCCGCATCTGCACCGAATGGAGGATATGGGGGCCGATGACTCGGAAAATGTTCCCCGAGTCCATCACTGCTTCCCTCGCTAAGCGAGCGCTCTCGTGACTTGAGAAGAACTTTGTCTAGCGGGCCATGGGACTCCGTGGGACCAACTCCACACGCGCCAATCCCGCACGTTGATGAGATCATGATACACACATAAGAAAGGAACGTGCGATACAGAGGTACTACTACTACTTCTAGGTTGATCCAAACACGTGTACACTAAGCACGGTGAAATAAATAGGTAGGTAGATAGTACCGAGACAAAACAAAGTACTGTCCGCAAATAGCTATTAATTTTGCTTCCGTCTGAGGAAAAGAACGTAAATAATATCCAAACCAACGCAATATAAATCGTAACGGATGGATCAGCCAACAGTGCTTGTACTAGAGCACAAGGCCATCACATGGCAATCGCTACCGCTTCATTCCTTTTGTTCATCGGGTCCTCTAGATCAGCGTGCCTCGTGGTTTCGAACGTAACCTCGACACTGAGCGCGTCCGAACGCTGCTGTGAGAGGCTACTGATTGGTATAGGCGGGTGGGGTATTGGGCGCATGCGGTGGGAGTTGTTTGAGGTCGTGGTATGTGTGTGTCCATGTGTCCAGGCTTTGCCTTCTGAGACACGGTAGATAATGAGGAGTGGTGCTATGATCTTGATTGGCCAATTTAGAGCCATCAGCCTCCGAGTCTCATGCTATAGAAAACAAAACTAGTAGCAGAGCAACTCTCACCTGTGCCTCGCCCAGAATCTGCATGAACGAATTGGCCAACGGGCTATGGGCAGCGTAGGGTATGAGGTACAGCAATGAGGATATTGAGTACACAGAAGCACTCTCTACGATCATCGCTGCAAAACTTGCATAGATCGTGCCGTGGCCTGGGCCAAGAACTCTTGATACACGTGCACGGTGGTACATGAGTCGACTGACTGTGAGGATGCTGACAAAGATGTTGATGGCGAGGGAGACGCTGATGTAGGGGAAGAGGAAGCTGAAGGACATCCAGCCGCTCCCGGATTGGGCGGGCCGTGAGACGATGATAAGCCAAAGGGAACCGGTAGCTGTGGACGAGTAACACGAGGACCAGGACAAATGTTACAAGGGGTTGACTGGATGAAAAGGGAGAGTACGTGCCGACAGATGCGAGGACCATCAAACAACCGCATATAGTGATAAGGAGATGGAACCTGGTGTCTCTATAGACTACTATACAACGCCATATCTTGTGACCAGGGGAATGTCGGTAACGTTGAAGGGACAGTGGATGCTATGAATGCTTACCATGAGGGTATCGGCACACCAGTTTGAAAGAACGAAAGCAGTGTTGAGTGGTGGAGATGATGTGTTTTCCTCGAAGAGACTGGGACCTGTAAACCGCTCATGAGATGAAGCCTATCTCCAGGATTGGCTGGTGCGGAAGACGCACCACCTGGATAGTCCCTGTTATTGATGAAACCAAGCTGTGTTATCTGGTTGTTGAAAGCAAAATAGACGGTCCCCAATGCGAAGAGGAAGTTGATGTAGCAGAAGAAGAATAGGTTCTTGTTGCAACCTACACCATGGACCCTCATCCGACCCCAAATGGAACGGGCACACATGATGTACAGCACGACGACGACGCCATAAAGCACCCCAGTGATGATGGCACCGTATAGCCATGTTCCCTCGGCGTAGATCTGGTAAGCGGGGAGGTCAGACATAGAGGGATCGTGGCCCTTCTCACTGCCCCGCGTTGAAATCAGTGAACGCCACGAGGTGGGTATAAGAAACGACGGTGAGCTGGCTTTAACTCATTCCATCAGATCACCTCAAGTATTAAATAAAGGATGTCCGCTTACCTACCAAGTATAGGCATGCCCACGATGCCGTGGTGCCACTTGCCAGCCGGGTTATTGCATCATCACCAAATGTCCGTTGGCAGTTCGTACAATTCTCGACACTTGAAAAATCTTTGATACGGCCCGGGTCCTTGAAAGCTTCTCCGAGTCTTCAACTTAGGAGACCACCACCTCCACCAATCGGAGCTGAGACACCCTTTGAACATGGCATGTCCACTGCGATCCTTTGCAAGTGCATATCCCATCTACGAAGACAACGTAGCTCCTCGTCCTCGTCCAATTGGAAGATGCGATACACGCTATAACCAGCCCGCACCGCGACGAGCCCCAACCTGGGAAAAGAGATCAACCTCTTTTTCCCAAGTCGTGGACTGGCTCCCACCGTTCCCACGTACTAGTATCACCTTCATGACACGACTTACGACACGGAGAGATGCGGAGGGGCTAGGCTTACAACACGAGTCATTACGCGCACGATCATTGCTAGGCGTGATAAGATCTCGAGAGTCAGAACGAAGGGCGGTAAAATTCAAGGAAAAACTGTCAAGAGCGGACCGTACATATAGTTGATTTGGATGTCAAGCCTGGTTCTCTCGAGCAGGCGAGGGATTGGTATAACTCGGCTAATCTCATGCCGCCCTTTCATCCGTGATGCCTCCGCAAATTGTCTCACGCCTGACCTGTACATGTCCGGCCACCTAATAGTCTTACTAAGCAATTGCATACCTCCCATACTATCGCTGTGCCAGAGTTGCAAAATGGGACAGAGTTGCAAAACGCCTCGTAGCATACACAACATCACGATTTACATAAGCCTATCGCAGCTGGTTGTAGGTCATTGTATGACAGATTGATGGCTCTGCGTTTTTTTAAAAACCATACAATTCTGTGGTTGCATGCTCGGCCTCGGATCTATCACCCAAAACCATTGTTTCCCATGCAAAGGTACTGTATGCTATTACCCACCTCCTCCATTTTTCCTGGAAGGTTTTACAACAGAGTTGCTGTTATAGACGATGCAAGCACGATGGTCAAGAGTCAAGAAGGCAATTGTGTTCTCGACGCTCGTCACCTCATGAACGCTGAGCGCTGAGCATAGAAGAGGCATCCGTGACGAAACCTAAAGCTTTTAAGGGGCCCATCAGAAACCAAACCTGGTGGTTGCAACCACGATGTGGCATAAAACCCAGACCTACACAGAGCTAACCACAGATACGATGTAAGCGGTATGCCACAACGGACATGGGTTATCGTTATCAGTACTTCAGTGCTCCCAATCGTAGTCGTAGATGATCAGTTGCTTTGGTTTGCAACGGCCCAGGTTCAAGCCCATATATGGTCAATCAATGCGAAAGCGTGGACGAGGATGAATGAATGCAGTTTCGCGTTCTCCAAGTTCTCAGATATAGTCACGCTGGCCGTCGGCGGATCGTAATGTTTCCAGAACTAGTCAGGCATGACCAACGGATCTCACCTGAGCGAGTAAGAACGACTGTTTTCTTACTATCTATACCGGTCTTCCTACGGGAGACTAACCTAAGCGAGTCTTGAGTGCAAAAGCCGACCACGGTAATAAATAATCAACAAGTTCGTGCGTAGCGTGGGGAGGCGCCAGAATATGAGAACGCGAGCAGGAGGCGAAACAGTCCAAGTAGCTGCATGCGGAGAAGTATCGGGTCTTCAAGCTTCAGGGGGGGAGTGGAGTGTTGGAACCAACATAGCATAGTATGGGACTGCGACGTTTGCCGTGACGAGGTCGGTGGGTAGGAGTCCGTACTACGTGCGAATTTCTTGAAGGAAACTGAGAGCGTAGTACAGGGACGTGGGGCTTTCTAAAATGAGAGGAACTTGAAACTGGAGCAACCCAAGTTGTCAAGGTGGAGTTGTCTGTTTTACCTGGTGTGAAATGAAACACCCCAGCCAAACCTTAGCGCCACATTTGCACGAGGCAGTGGTAACCTTGTCTCGACGCAATGCAATCACTACTTTCGTTCTGCGTCTTGTCGATGGCTGTATAGAGCCAATGCGAAGTCGCTGCGGAAACGGAACGAGAGAGAAGGTCCGGATTGCGATACAGCGTTTGCCGCCGTGTAGGGATTCAGACTGGGAAGTTTCGGGACACTTCTCAGTAGAAGTGACCCCCGATTTGACTGAGACGGAGGGTTTAGAGACGACTCGATATTAGGAACTTGGTCCAGGCGCCATAACAAAGGGAGAGGGAAGATTGGAGGAACGAAAAGGAACTTTTGCCGAGGCTGGACTGAGCTGGGCCTTTCAAAAACTGGTCCTGAGACTATTCCAAAACAAGTCGCAGCTGTACCGGGCTTATTATAAGCGCTTACCCCGCATATTCTATGTACATAATAGCTACCACGTCGTAGCTTGCGGATTTTGTACTCTTCTTCCCCCCATCCACGTCCCTGCCTGGACGTGTCCCCTGTGTTCATTCTGGCGCACCTCTACTTCATCTTCTCGTGACTTTTGTGGCCTTGCCATGAGAGTAGCTCACCCCCAGCTCTCTGCTAGATTATTGAAAGCCACATTCACACCCCGAAAATCCGATGCTCGTCGCAACCTCGCCACAGCGATTAGTATCTCGCCCCCGTCTTATCTTTCTTTGCCACCACCAAATCCACCTGTTCCAGAAGCACCCGGTGGGTTTAGTCGCGATCTATCCGACGATGTACCCACTGATCAACATCTGTATGCAGTAGTCACCTCTATCAATGCTTCGACGCACGAGGATTTTTTTCGTTACACGTCGGGGCGATGGTTGTACAACGAGTCTCAACAGATGGCCCAACGATACACTAAATTTGATGTTGCCGCTCTCTATCGGGTTGTTCACACCGTTTGCGGATCACCGATCGCCTCCTTGGAGAAAAAGGAAGGGCTTTTCAACAAGTCGTTCATGATAACCTTGACCAATGGGAACAAGGTCGCTGCTCGGATAAAGGCACGTTCCCAGACCCTTTAATGGTGCTTCTATTTACGTTCAGTCTAGAATCCGATAGCAGGCCCAGCCCATCTCATGACCTCCAGCGAAGTCGCAACCATGGATTTCGTTCGTAATAATCTCGGAATTCCCGTCCCAAAGGTTCTTGCATGGAGCTCGACAGCGTCTACCAATGAAATTGGCGCCGAGTTCATCTTGATGGAAACTGCACCCGGTGTTCAGCTCAGCAGCGTCTGGCGCACTATGGATTCACGACAGAAGAAAAACGTCGTCAGCTCCCTCGTCGCAATGGAGCAGAACTTCCTCAATGCCAAGTTTGCCCAATATGGGAATTTGTATTACAAAACAGATATCCCACAGTCGAGTTGCGCTCCACAATTATATGCACACGGATCACGGCGATTCGGATCAGAAGATAAATTCTGCATTGGCCCCATGGCTCACCGCAATTGGCATGAAGACGAGCGGGGCTCCATGGACATCGATAGAGGACCGTGTGCGTAATCTTACCTTCCAACCCTTCTCGATTTAATCGCGACCCCAGGGTCATCGCCAGAGCATTACCTCCGCTCCCTCACCTTGCGTGAGGAAGCATGGATATCACGTTTTGCAAAGCCTAATATCCACGACGACCCCTTCCGAAACGTCACAGGTCCGCAACTCCAAGAAGAGCACCTCACCGTCTTGGAGCAGTACCGTTCTATCATCCCGGCCCTTGTTCCAACTTCCAAGAAGCTCTTAGCCTCCAACCTGTGGCATCCTGACTTGAACCCGGGAAATGTCTTTGTCTCCGATGATGATGAACGACGCGTGGTCTCCATCATTGACTGGCAGGGTTGCTGGGCTGGTCCCGCTTATCTACAGATGACCGCCCCTTCCTTCCTATCCTGTTGTGCCGACGACATCCCTGAAGGCCTCGAGTTCCCGCAACTCCCTGAGGGCTATCAGGAGATGAGTGTCGATACCCAGGCTATGATGCGGGAAGAACACAAGTCGAAGATGCTATATAAGCTCTACGAAATTAAGCAGCTCTACCCATACCGATTCGACCACCGCGAGACGCGTACGATGCCTGTGCGTGCAGCTGGCAGGACATGGAAAGATGGTATCCTACCCCTGCGCCTCGCACTCCTCGATGTGTTCGCGCAATGGCACCAACTGTCTACTCCTGATGTACCCTGTCCACTGCGTTTCACTCGCGACGAGGTACGCGAACTGAAGCAACAGAGAGACAGGTACTTGGACTGGCACGATCTCCTTGACGATCTGAGGTCGTCCTTTGGCATGAGGCTCTACGGGTGGGTTTCATCTGCCGAGTACACATCAAAGAGAGCACTGCTTGAGGGTACGAGGAGCCGGCTCCCCGTCGCTCTCACTAACGAGCTGGAAGCTGTTCTCCCGAAGGATTGGTGGCCATTTAGGGATACTGTGGCTGCGACGCCAACGCAGACGCAGGTATAAAGTATTTGTTTCTTTCGCCCTTGCCTATCTTGATCTATTCACACTTTCGATGTTGGCGCCTAGTAATAATCATGCTTCCACTCTGGTAGGGGGATACGGACCCTGCTGGTATGCTATTGACAAAGGATAATGTTATTGATGTTGTTCGTGGTATTATTTAGTGCACATAGATCTGTTTTACTTCTTTAGAGTTTTCGGCGTTCGGGTCATCGTTACTCCTAGGTTTACCTGTACATTTCATTGGGCTCTGGGAATATACACTGCAGTGTTTTTACTCTTCGCTCTCACTTTGCGCCTATCTCTGAACTATGATTGATCTTGGACAGTTCGTTGGATATGAATACAAGCGGGACAGACCGGTAAGTTTGATAATTTAACTGAAGCATCAAAGCTCGTAGTTTAGGCCCTGCTGTCCAGGTCTCTTGGAACCAAAGGGACCTGATCCTGTATGCGGTCGGTGTTGGGGCCAAGAAAGATGATCTTTCACTTGTCTACGGTGGGTACTATTTGTCATCGACTACGTCCTGACGAGTTGACCGAGGGTTTGGGACAGAGCTTGGTATGTAACAAGTCCGAGTCGGCGGGTACTCCGTATGCGAGCTCAAATGGACTGCAGATAAGTATTGGGCACCTTTACCGACATACCCTGTCGCGCTCCCGTTCAAGGGTAAGCACTGTAGTACCTCGACCGCCATCATCGAACAGAAAGGACTGACAGGCGTTCGCTCAAACTCCAGGACATTCACAAGAGTTGAACTCATATCTTGACCTCAAGGCGCAGGACGATCGTCCTGCTGGTTTTCCTGAGCTCGACGTGAAGCGTATCGTGAGCCCGTTTCATAATGAGCTGACTGCCAGCCTAGACTCCGCAGGGGTCTTACTCGTTTCGTCCTTGTGAAGGTACACGGCTCGCAAAGCATCGAAGTACTCAAAGACCTGCCTGCTGCTAGTGGGCCGGGGTGGAAGATCAAGACGAAGATATCCGCTTTTCATGAGAACAGTGAGTATCCCCCTGACCTATCCGCTGGTGGTCGACCTGGAACCCTCGTAGAATCTGGGGTCATCTTGGAGAAAGAAAGTTTACTCCTTGATGCAAATAACACGCCCTATGCAAGGCTGTTGGTAAGTGTCATTTCATCCTTCACGCCGCTTCTTATAATCATTCTGCGAATTGTGATATGATACCTTGAAGAGTGCCGAGTTTTACGTTGGAGCATCTATCAATGGAACAAAGTTCTCAGCATCGATTTCTACTGCTCCTCAAGCAAAGCCAATTCCAACAGACAGACAGCCCAACTGGGTGGTCAATGATAAGACGGCGCCAGAGCAGGCGATCACATATCGTCTCAGTGGGGACTACAACCCTTTGCATATCGGTTTGTCTCCTGCGTGTTCAACTTGCAACCCGAAACTTATGACATTCGGACGCCCATATATACAGATCCAGAAGTAGGCGTGCAATCCGGTTTCGACGGCGTCATTCTCCACGGATTATCGACGTTTGGCTTTGCCGCACGTGCTGTCATCAAGGCAGCAGGACACAATGACCCTCGATCGCTTACGTTCTTTGGGGTGCGATTTACGTCGCCTGTAAAGCCAGGGGATGCACTGGAGACGTCGATATGGGTGATGGGCCAGGGACGGGACGGAACGACTGAGCTTGCGTTTTTCACGAAAGATCTGGACACTGGGAAGGTGTGTGTGGCCAGTGGCACTAAGGCCGCGCCGATGTTGACTCTGCCTGCGTTAGATTGTCCTTGGAAATGGGATTGCGTTTGTGAAGGATAGGGATGTCTCAAAACTCTGATCTGTAGCACCGGGTGAGACAGTGACCCCAGTACTGCTCCAGCACGTACAACGTTGTCTACAATATATTAAGCACGGAAGGCCGGCGACAAGCGTCTACTCCATTATGCTGTGCTCCCCTGTGTATAAGTATGTTCCCTCAGCTGCCACGTCAGGACAAGATGCGAGATTGATGCGGGGTAACCACGTCCGGCAGTCGGGTAGACACTTTCTATACCGAGTTCCGAGCATTTCACATTTCGCTGCACGGTCGCTACAGGATTTTGGCTCTTGTAATTGCTAACCAACTGGTTGTTAACACCCGTTTCGTTGAAGTGATGAGTTACGACCTCGCCAAAGCTGTAGGATACAAGACCGACGATAAATCAGTAAAGTTGCCTTTACTACTCTCTTCAGGCCCAAGCTTTGACACAAGCGTTCTTGAAGGTGTCGTGGACACGGAAGGACATCCTCACGTACGCACTCGGTGTTGGCGCGAAGAAGGACGAGCTTTATCTAGTATATGGTAAGTCAATTTGTGTGCACCGTCCCGTTCGGTTTGAAGTACTGATCGATTCCAAGAACTTGGTATGCTAGATCAACTACCCCTGACAAGCACTGCTAGATGACGGTTTATAGACAAGTCGTGGGGTCCTCTACCGACCTACCCCGTTGTCCTATCACTGAAGGGTGCGCATCTTTTTTCGGGTTGAAGTTCGGGGTTTTGTGTGCTAGCAGGTTGGATAGGTGATGATACGGATGTGTCACTTTTCGCCGATAAAATCGGTGCCCGTGTTATCCCAGGACTTCCAAAGCTGAGAGCAGACAGAGTGGTACGCGAATGACTCCCATATTATCGACAGAAATCAATTACTAATGGTGTTCCATGATCTTAGGTCCATGCTACTCAGAGTATCGAGGTATTGAAGGACCTGCCAGTTGCGAGTGGCCCAGGTTGGAAGCTCTCCAGCAGAGTTTCTGGTATTCACGAGAACAGTGAGTACGCAGGACTCAATTTTTTCTTCACACCTCTTGACGAGTTCCTAGAATCGGGCATTATCGTCGAGAATGAGTCCTTACTTCTGGACCCCAATGGCACAGTGTACGCGAAGCTCTTCGTAAGCGCATAACTTGAATCACGTCTCTATTCCCACTCCTGACGTTCATCGGTACATAACATATAGAGCTCTGCATTCTACCTCGGCGCCAAAGCCAACGGCGAAAAGTTCTCGAAAGTTATCGCGAGCGCTCCCCAGGGGAAACCTATTCCTAAAGATCGCAAACCGGACTGGGTAATCAGGGACAAGACCACACCAGAGCAGGCCCTCATCTACCGTCTCAGCGGTGATTACAACCCTCTTCACATCGGTAGGATACTCGCCCACCCACCCCTTCTTCCCGACTGATCTAATAAATATCACATCTAGATCCCAAGGTTGGCGAGACTCTAGGCTTTGGCGACGTCGTCCTGCATGGCCTGTCATCATATGGCTTTGCAGCTCGAGGACTCATTAATGCAATCGCGAACGGCGACGCGCGCGCATTGAGAGTGTTTGGTGTTCGATTCACCTCCCCTGTTAACCCCGGTGATGAGCTTGAGACGCAAGCATGGGAAGTTGGTCCTGGTCCCAATGGGACGTCCGAAGTTGCATTCATAACCAAGAATGCTACATCAGGCAAGGTCGGTGATTAGCATTTGTACTGTGTCCCCTGTTGATTGTCTGCAGGTTGCTCTGGGTAATGGTGTCGCATTCATCAAAAAAGCTGAGAAGAGTAAATTGTAGTGTTGCTTTCCATTTGATCCCACCTACGTAACTGCACTGCAGATGCTACCGTGTGGCAATGCTCGTCTACGAATTCTTGTATCCACGCTATACGTCCGAAGTTGAACTCCATGTCAGATGCTCAGGTGCAACATGTCAGTCAGTCCCGTCCAACTTTGCGCTCAATATCCTTCCACGGTCAAGAATGGCGTCTGCTTCGAGGTAGCATCCTTTCAGCCAGCGATTAGTTTCACCCTCTTTCCCTTCAGCACCGGCTGCATCTGTAAAAGCAGTGCGAGCGTGGAGCACTCTACGGTTGTCGAATAGTACAGCATCTCCCTCGCGCAGAGTATATTCCATGCGATTGGCGGGGTCATCCAGTAACGCAGAAAACTTGCCGAGGGCAGTGTAAAAGGAAGGTGGTGTTGAAGTCGCGAGGGGTGCTTGGAATGGAGGCGAGTAGTTAAGGTGTCTGATCGGTAGCGTGGAGGAGGTCGAGATGTTAGGAAACGAGTGTGTCTCGAGCTCGATGGTCGGGTGTTCGTAGTGCAAGTGATGTCCGTCATTTATGTAATGAAACGGAACAGGCGTAGTCGCCAGGACGTCAAAGTCCGTTCGATGGGACTTCCGCAGCATTGATGCTGCGTAAAGACCGTCCGCGAAAATCGATGCGCCCCCCACGACACGGTTCCGCAAACAATGCAGGATTTGGTACCGCGGCGGGTGTTGGAAGTAACTGACCAGTAGCTTGAGACGGTTTTCTGATGTCAGGGTATGGCTGAAGACCTACAGTAGGTCCATGTGTAAACCAAGGTCGAGGTTGGTGTACGCTATGTTGCGGCTGTTGCGGAGGTTCTTGACATCCCACAGTTCGCCGTAGAATGTGCTGCGTAGCTCTCCAAATGTATTGGCGAGCTTCCGTAGCTCGCAGGTTTCGTTGGAGGTTTGTTCCTTCGGTACGCCTGTGATGAAGAGCAAACCGAATTGGGTGAGTTGGGTAATGGCACTGAGGAGCCGCGAGGGCCTCGTGAGATCTTTGTATTGGATATAGAGAGTTTCAGCTCGGGAGATAGATAAAGCATTCCAAGGGATCTGTTCCACATCCAGATGAAATTTCGATAGCTCTGCTGAAGAGGAGTATCGCTTTAGGAATGAAAAGGAGTGGAACGATTCGTGACCATCGGTCCACCGAACATGTACACCATCGGTTGTCGTAGTCAAACCATCTGGAGCAGGTCGGATATCGGCCAGAATGTCAGAAGATCGATGTAGTTTCTGTAGCGTGGAGGGATGAACACATGAGGGGCATTGGCACGAGTCTCGCAGCCATTGATATGGAAAGCCAGCATTTAGGGTGGGCACAGTCAATTGTCGGTTGTCGATCTTGAGATCAATTGGGAATTGACGGTGTCTAGTCCACGTAAAAGGGCGCGCAAAGGCGCGCGAGGTTGCGAAAAGTGAGGAAGGGGGACGAAACATGTGTCTATACAGCCTCGTAGAAAGTGCGTACTTTGTCCGAGTCCGGGCGGTTGTTTGGATCTAAAGCCCGGGCCAAACAACAGCTTTCCATTTTGGAATTATGTATGTGATTATTTAAGTCGTTGCAACAGCAGTGATTTAGCACCAAGTAGTACTGTGGCCGTCCTCCAGGGTTTACATAGCTCCATTCCAGTGTAACTACTCCTGCAGCTTGTACCAGTTCGTGCCTTTGCCTTTCAACTTCTCACATCAAAACTTTATACGAGACTAAAGACCTCCACAGCTCTTGACGCGACGCGGACAATTGGCCCAACTCATCCGAGTGCTGCCGTGAAATTCTTCTCAGTCTTCCTCACCATCACATGGGCAGCCTTTCGGAGCCAGACGCATCTCTGGTTCTGGTTGACGATGTACGACCAGGGAACGGCTACAGCGCGCCAGCACCTGAAGCAGAAAGGGTCAATCATGTACGTCTCTGGATGGTGCCTGTGCACTGTCGTTGTGGTTGACTATTCTCATATAAAGATACCTGTTCATCCTTCCCAAATGCCTAACTACGTACCAGGGTCAAGACCGACGTATGCTCATGACTGGTCGCGAGTGGGTACTGGTGGCAAAATAGAGCGCCAGGGACGTCACTTCGTTGACGCGTTTGGGCGCGTTTGCAGTCTTCGAGGTGTCAACGTATCTGGATGCAGCAAAATGTATGTGGTACATGGCATTGAACTACTCGCTGGAACTCACAGGAACTTCTGACGTAGTCCGGCTAACCACTCGCATGATAAATTCCCTGCTGACCACCATTCGGTAACTTTTGTTGGTCGGCCTTTTCCTCTAGAAGAGGCGCCCCAGCATTTTGCCCGTTTGCGGAGATGGGGCTTGTCCTTTAGTAAGTCAGAAGCTGTTCAACTAGTTGAGAAGTCTTATGTTTGAGAATCTAGTCCGGTTTCTCATCACTTGGGAGGCGGTTGAGCATGCGGGCCCGTAAGTCATCGTTCGTTGCTGTGATTGTTCCGTGTGAAGACCCTCGCATATTCATAGCGGCATCTATGACATGGAATACTTGACGTATATTAAAAACTTGCTCTCCATGCTTCCGGAGTACGGTCTCTCTGCGTTCGTCGTTGTTCATCAAGACGTCTGGTCGAGGTACTCAGGGGGATCTGGTGCACCTGCATGGACCCTCGAAAACGTCGGATTCGACTTGCATGCGTTGGAGGAGTCTGGGGCGGCATGGCTGCTAGGCGTCAAGGGAGGTGGTCACGTTGAAGCTGAGCGCGGCATTTGGCCGTGTGGCTACCAGAAATTAGCTGCTGCCACCATAGCGTAAGTGAGATTCACACATCGAGGAGCACCTTTTTCAAATTCTGCCATTCAGGACTTGCTTCTGGGCAGGTGACACCTTTGCTCCGAAGTTAAAGATCACCGCACCCAATGGGAATGTCAAATCTGTCCAACAATACCTCCAGGATGCCTTTCTTGACATGTATGCTTTGGTTGCTCAGACATTGGGCGACGTGGATGGAGTGCTTGGGTTTGAGGTAGTTACACGGTCTTTTTTTTTTGACAACGCGACATTGACCCTCCTAGATGATGAATGAACCACACAGAGGATACATAGATATCCCTTCTCTCCACAAATTTGATTACAACACAGACTTGCATCTGTCATACGTTCGTGAGTGCTCAGTTTCTTTCCCAACAAGCCAATAATGTCTCCTTCCAGCTTCCGCGTTCGAGTCTTTCATGCTTGGTTCAGGATACCCCACACTCGTTTCTCACTGGACACGATCATTCCCCTTACCCACTCGCTTAACGTCCCGCAGCATGCTAAATCCTGACAACCATTCGGCGTGGAGACCTGATGGGCCTACCCAAGGTAAATGTATCTGGGAAATGCAAGGTGTCTGGGCATGGGACAAGGTCAAGAACGAGGGTGTCGTTCTACGCGAGAATTATTTCGGAAAACATCCTGTAACCGGTCGCAAGGTGCGCTTCGTCTTGTCTTGACGCCCAGAATGTCTGACGAACGATCGGGGGCAGATCGACTGGTACACAGACTTTTACTATCCGTTCTTGAAGCGCTGGGCAGAACGAATCTATAGCGTCACCCCGAAGGAGAAGATGCTCTTCGTCGAACCTATCCCTAACGAGGTACTTCCTCTGACTAGCTAGTGTAAAAGGTTGTTGACTTACCTTTACAGTTCTGCCCACCGTCATGGACGAAGGGTAACCAACTTCCCAACATGGTTTTTGCTCCGCATTGGTGAGGGAACTGAGATGTTAGTGAATTCATGAGCAATCCTAACAATATCCAGGTATGACCTGGACACACTTTTCTCAAAGGCCTTTGGGGACTTCACAGTGAATGTGCAAGGATTATCACGGGTAAGACTTGGCAAGGTCGCTATTCGTTTCCACTTAACGCTTACCTCTCTGCTATAGGGGATGTTTCCCCTGAAGACGTTTTACTGGGGTCAGAAAGGCGCTCGGGATAACTACTCCCTGCAGATACAGAATATCATCAACGCTGGATGCGAGGTGTTAGGAGAAGTGCCCGTTCTGATCGGCGAGTGTGGAATACCCATGGACATGAAGTATGCATTCCTGTTCGTGTGCTGGAAATTGCGGGTTCAACTCACCATCACATAGTGAAAAGAACGCATTTAAAACCGAAAATTGGACGTGGCAATGCCGTATGATGGATGCCATGATGACTGGGCTTGAACGAAGCCTTGCTAGCTTTACGTACGCATCTTAACATGTGTTACGTTGACGCGACTCTGACATCGGTGCCCAGCTTGTGGAACTATAACCCAGACAACACTGACGCTCATGGTGACGACTGGAATGGCGAGAACTTTTCGTGGTTCAGTCGTCGTCGTGCACTTCCTCCTTCTCTTCTAGATTTGCAGCAGAGTTCTTTCACGCTCGATAACGGTGGCCGGATATTGCCATCCGTTGTACGCCCATACCCAGCAAAGACCGCAGGGATACCTTTGAAATTCGATTACGAGATGAACACCGGCAAGTTTACCTTTGAATGGACAACCACTACCGCCACCCAGGAAGGCACTGCGCGAGAGACGGAGATATACTTGCCCTCGCTGATTGCTCACGGTCGCAAGCTCGTCGTCGAGGGACTTGCTCCTGAAGATCAATATATATACGATGAATCTCGACAAACCCTCTTCGTAGTCCAGGGTGATTCTGCGCCTGGAAAGATAAAGAAGATCACCGTCTCTGTGCGTCCCCCTCTCCGCCCTCACTTCGATGTCAACACCTTCTGGGACGATTTCGGGGAACTCATTGCATCTGGTTTGGTTGTCTTCATTGGCATTTTTGTGTTCATCAAGTTTAATTTTTATATCTGATACCTAGCATATCTAGCTAGATAGAGCTGTATGTTGGTTGGCCTACCTGCTAAGCTTTGACTCCCATCTAGAATGTTATCATCATACCAATGACTCACAGTGGGCCACATCCACTTCGCAACCATCTCACATGGATCGCCTGGCAGAAAATGTTCAATTTTGAAGAGCATCATGCTGGGCACACCAAACGGATCACGTTACTGATATTTTCTAAGTACGTTACTGGCCGCCTGAGCGACATAGCATCATGATATGAACTTCTGCCGCTGAAGCGCTGACGTGGCGGACCTTGTCACTACCACTGGTGCCAGTAGTCGTGGGTTGCAAGCCTGCTTCTGTGTCACTTGACGCCGGCGTCCCCTTGCCTTCGTTCGCGGAAATGCAATGGTTATAAAAACGACGGGGAGTCACTCAGAGAGCATTTGACAGTCCTCCGATTCCACAGGTTAGGTTCTGGCAGGAGAAATGCGCCTGAACCTCATTCGATCAGGCGCTCAGGCGGCGCTGATAGCAGGGGCGGCCTTAGCCCTTGCAATGTCGCCCACAGACGACTATGGGGACTTTGAAACGACACACATCGAAGTTCGTTCTAGGGCTCATGACGAGACAAATCTGCGCTATGTCAAGAATTCCGGAATCTGCGAGACGACACCTGGTGTGACCCAGTATTCTGGTTATGTCGATGTCGGCACCAACATGTCAATGGTATGAATCATGTACCGTGACGTGGGGACCGCTTTCTCACTCGTGAACAGTGGTT
>MU120910.1:103896-308603 GCA_014904835.1 Paxillus ammoniavirescens
TGCTCGCAATGGACTGGTACGGCAACGAGACGCTCCACAACACGCCTCTCAGTAACATCACCCTTGATGGCACCCCCATCGCCGCCGTCGCAAACGTCGACAACTTCTCCTTTGCGTACGTATCCCTTCAAGTATAATCTGCAGGCATTGATATTGATCCCACGTCCTCTGAACAATAGGAGGGTCTACGCTGCAGGCCACGAAGTGGTAGGTTTCACCCTTGCGAATTCATATGGTGGTCGCTCAACAGTGCCATCCTAGCCTGCGTTCCAGCCCGCGGCCGCACTCGCGATGTTTACGCAAGTCATCAACAAAGAGCCTCTTCATTCCGTATAGAGTAGCTGAACGAGCGCTGTGACATTCGTTTTATACCAGTAATTCATAGATCCGACCAGTAAGCCCGAATACATATACAGCTGAGACCGCTACTTTTGAAGGGGCACTGCGACATGCCAGTTGATGGAAAACGTCATATTTTCCAGATCCGTCTGTTCCGAAAGATCCACGCAAATATACTCACGCCGAAAGAGTACCCAGTTAAAATGAGCATCGCTTTTCCGCTTGACGTGTACATTGTCGGAAAGGACAGGTTGACGAGGCCCGTGGCTACATTGGCCTGAGTGAACAGAATTTCTAAGACAAACAAGTTGGCAACTGGAGTGGGACTGTGGCTTACGACGAGGAAGATTACCAGCCCGTTTTTGTTCAGTGCCTCGAGCAAAGCAGGAGCCGACTTAGTCTTCGAGGTGTCCTCGTGAAGAATTCTTTTGCCAGAAGGATCCGAGGGATCTTTTAGTTTCGAGATGCGAGTAGGGAAGAAAAGCATGTCGAGGAGGTAATATCCCAGAATGAACGAAGTATTAAAGGCGACGATCCAGAGTGTGTAAGGCAAATTCGCCTGTGGCGTTCCAGTGTTAGCGGCCTCCTGGCCTTCACAATGGACTTGTAACCAAGAAAACACCAACCATTCTTCGCGAGACGTCCAGACCAAGTCGGACAAATGCTAGCAGAGCCCACCAAACAACAGCATAGGAGAAAAGCTCAATGATAGTCTTTGCATTTTGTCTTGGTGCCGAAGGGTCTGATCTGCTGAGATGCTCGTCTTCCTCGCCTTCAAGGAATATAGCTTGCTGTTTACGGAAGTAGGATGGACTAGGTGGGATGATGATCGTGCCGAGGGATAGTCCCATGATATGAATGGAGAAGTAGCCTGAGCCCATGAGTCCATGTAGTAGAGGCGGGTGAAGCTTGTCCTACCCAACAATGAAATCAACCCTTCTTTGTTCGCATATATGATATTGCTTCGAGGTACATCGAGGAGGAAATCTTCCAGTCCGCCGGTCGAGAGTGCAAACTGTTGCACTGATTCCGATTCCAATAATTTGGCTGTTGTTAACAGAACCTTCCACGCGCAACTTGATTTACTCACAAACTGCAATCCATAGGCCCAACAAAGCTACAGGGATATACTTGATTATCGGATGCAACGCCACTTCTGCAACCGGCAGAATAGCAAGCGTCAAGAAAAAGTTCCAATGTACCCCATATTCCGTGACATGTTCCTAGAGCACGTCAATTACAAGCACAATGAAAGGATACTTGATCATCATACTGGGTATTCGGTCCCTTTTACCAGCAACACGCGAACCAGACCCAACGCAATTATCGGTGCAACCTTTTTGGCTATCTGGTACAGTTTAGGTTTTATTGGCGCACTTAAGTGAGACGGATCCTTGATAATGGGTATCGCGGAAACGATGCCTTGGGAAAACACAAATGAGCCAACTCCGAGGTCCATCTAGCCCCGATTGAGTTAATACAGCTTCAGCAAGGTGGTAAGCAAGTACATGCCAGTGACACTCCGTAAGTTTCGCATTTCGCTAAAGAACGAGGGAAAACAGGAAAGTCGACAGCGAGAATCGACAATATTGTCATCAGCATCATATGTGCGCGGTACGTCGTCAGTGCTGGAAGCGGTCTTAGTTGTGTGTTGGACTGATTATTATTGCTGTCGTTTGGCGCGGCTAGGTCTGGTTGCGTCTCGCTCGTCCTCGAAGGCAGAGGTGTTCCGTTCTCGATCGCAGGGAGAAGTAGCAAAACACCAGTTGGAACCAGAAGCAATGTTGAGAGCACTCCAGGTGCTTCCGCATAGACTGTCATGGAAAGTAACAGCGGCATGACTAACGCCAGCCATTCGACGATGATTGTCATTGACTGGAACACGGTCAGGCGTGATCGCAGGGCGGAATGGAGCCCTATTGATGCCTTTCAATTGTAAGCTTGTGGGCCAATGTGAGACCTCAATAGACCTACCAGAGCAACGATGCATATTGTGTTGACGTGGAAGACGGTCGAGCCTGATGTTCCAGAGACGAACGCCTCCTTAGACGCCTTGTAGCTATTATTCTCCATTGACCTGGTGTTGTGGATAACCAAACTGGTCCCTGTTGTCCAGCTGTACTCCAGCTGTCCCTTTGCCTCACTCTAGTTCTTGACTCTAGTCGTCCACTCGGTTACCATGGATGGTTGGAACATCATCGAGTGATTTTCGATGCACGTGATCTAGAAAACGCGGTTCAGACGCGCCTCAATGCATCACTGTTTGTCGTTGATCTAGCTAGCACAAAGAGATGGCCCCAGTGGTTGGTGTCAACGTTTCTACACTTGTGGCGTTCTACAACTTGTACAACAAACTCAGCAGCATAATCATAATTTCTCTGACTCATAAGTCTGCACCGGTCCGGTGAAAGAAAAGCGACCCCAAGTCACCCAGTTGACAGCAACGATCACTAGGACCCCACCGACTGCGACGACAGCGTAGTTCATGTTGAGAACGTTGACCGGATAAGCCGTGGGCAGCACGAAGAGTACGCAAACAAAGGTACTGAACTGTGAAGTGTGAAAACAACTGTAGTAGAAAGGATAGTGGACGTACCAGGGAGCCTGCCAGGTTAATGGGCCACGACCACCTCCCCAAGTTGAAGGGACCAGGCTCAGGAAGGCTGTGACCATCTATCGAATAATGCGGCACGTCCGAACTGAATTGACACTCACGAGTCTGGCCAAAACACCCGAATGATGATTGGTTGTAAGTAGCTGAGCATTACTGAGATCGCCGCAGAAGACAAGATGGCGTTGAACTACCACATGGTCAACCGCGCGATCTAGTGAGAAGTAACAGCTGCTCACAGCAATGGCCGAGCCAATATAGGCGCACGAAATAATACATCCTGCGACAACAGAGGTCCATACACCCCAATACGGAGCCTGATAGCGATTGAGGGCCATAAACTTCTCTTTCGCAGGGAAAGCATTATCTCTCGCAAGAGCATAGAATAGCCTCGAGCTTGCGGTGAACGCAGTGATTGCGGCGGTCATTTGTGAAAACGTGACAACGACAAGGCACATAATGGTGAGTCTTGGTCCAACTGCATCATGAAACAACTGTGCGATAGGGATGGCGTAGCGTGTTGCCTGAACGCTGACAATGCTCTGAACGGAGAAGAGGAGGGCAAGCATGTATGCGAGACCAATGAGCCACGAGCCCGCAATACTTCCGACAACGGCCAGGGGAGCGAGAAACTCAGCGCGTCTGGCTTCTTCGGCGACTTGAGCAGCTGTCTCACAGCCTTCGAGGGTGTATATAGCCTGTAGGACTCTTAGATATGGTCGAAACTTGACAGAAATCTAAGTAGCTTACCTGGAGGAAGCCTAGGAGAACAACGAAGCCCCGGGAGCCCCATCCAGTGAAACTAGAATATCGCATGAGCGTCGCAAAGCCATGGTTTCAAAAAGCGCACACACTTCTCGTAGTCAGTGAACACGAAGGTTGCCGAGTTCTCATGCCAAACATCAGTATGTAGCTGATGTGAATAGGACTGAGTATTCACTTTCACCGGAGCTTTGACGAGCAATGTTATCACGAGGACGAAAGTGCCTCCAAGTGTCCACCAAACATTGAAAGTGCTCATCCGCCCGATAACTTTCGTTCCAATGGTATTGATTATACCTGAGAATATATTGACGGCCCAAGCTATCGCAGCGATTTCGACCCTCGTCAAGGACCGACCTTGCCCAACCTCTGCCATCGAAGCAATGTACAGCGCTACACTACGTTTCGCGTGAGCAAGGTCTATCACGTCGTAAAAATGGTACTCACGTAAGATTCCCCGAGGTGCCGGTGAAGACCATCGCAATGGAATATATCCATCCCGTACAGACTAGGCAGCATTGAGTTGCTGTTCTGTGGAGAAGGTCCGTTTGACTCACACCCGAGGATAGGTAGGTTTGGTTTCATCTTGCAGACCCAGAAATAGAGACCGCCCAAGGTAGGACTTGAAAACAGTAATAAGGATACATGGCACATGAGGTACCATAACGCTTACTATGAACTGCAAATCTCCGCTAGACTAAGGGCAATGAAAAGCATGAATAGGCTGCATATCTGGCGTAACCCAATGGTCGTTCAGCACCTCCTTGTGGTCAGAAAGATGACTGCTCACGTTCCAGCCCCAGAACAACCCAACGGGTCCGCCTGAGAATAATCCGGTTTGGAAGGCGCTGCTCATCCCTGTGAGGATACCGATGGCACAGAACGACATGCCTAGCACCCCGAATAATGACATCTCGCGCCGAAATTCAGGTTTATACCCGAGGTCAACCAGGCGTTGGTCGGACGAGGCCGACGCATAAGCGTCGTCCTTGGTGCCAGTGACCTCCTCAATCGTGTCAGAACGTGGATTCCCGTGAGGCGTCGACATGGAGGGACCAAAGGACATGGGATGTCGAACCCGCCACTACCGGCCGTCTTGGTGTTAGACATTGTCAGGTGGACAAGTGTGGGAGACTGCGTTGAAGTTGGGATGATAAGCGGTTAAGAATTCACGGTGGAGGAATTCCAAGTGCGGTATCGACCTAGACACTCGTGGTTAGGTCCAGTTTACCACGTCAAGTTTAGCCGCGATAACAATTCAGTGTTCCCTACTGCTCTTCGGAAGTCATATGCGAAGCTAAAGTTCAAACGTCCACCACGTCGGACGACAGCACTGTCGGCAGTCCTGGTCAGCAATGCAGTAGCTCCGAGTCCATCGCAATCCAGCGGCAATTGTGAACTGCATGCGGGTCGGACTCTAGCGCTAGGTAACTCTACAAAAATGTAGAATTGTCAGCTGTGGAAGATCCATTCCTGCCGTGCGACCAGTATCGCTGGCTTACATTTATTATACCAGGCGCTGATCCCATGTGCCACTTCGCACCAATTCCCATGAAGTGTATTCCCGGACAGAGCAATGCCGCATGTACTCAGTGCGTGCATGCGTACCAGTTCCAACTTGCTGTGCGGAAGAACCTATCCCTATCAATCACAAGGGGAACTGGGTAAGAACGAGCATTGCCAGCAGCTGATATTCTGCATGAGTACTGTTATGCACATGAAAGTATCATGACATTGGGTGAGGTAGTGAAGTGTGTTTATATTAGGCGCCAAGGGCGTAGATTAGGGTGCTCCAGGAAGTATGGTCATGCGAAAGGTATTATGACGAAGTCTGGAGAACACAGCACTCGTAAGTCATGACGATTGATCGTAGAAGGACCACCCACCATAAAATGAAAGGACATGCGAGGAAACGGAACCCAATGGACAACATCAGCAATTACTTATTTAATAACAGCTTCACAGATCCCCTCAGCTGGCACAACTAAGATCACGTCCAGGGGGGGCTGCTAGGCTTACCATACTACACGCCCCTCCTCCGCTCTTCCAAGAGCAACTTCTAGTCCAAGAGTGAACTCTGAGCCGGCTTGTTGAAAGACCACTTCCCTTCCCTTCCCGCCCGACGCGCTAGCACTCACGCCTTTCCCGGCGGCTGGGATAGGAGAGTGAACGTGCGCATACGTAGGATATCCTTCGTGTGGCGCTGGGGACGCTGACACAATCAGCGGGCCATCGGGAGGAGGAGCAGCATATGCCTGTGACAAGTCCTCGTAATGCTCGTCTTTGTGACGATGGGAGCAATGACTTTTATTCATGGTGGAGCCGGATTTTGGAGCGGGCAAGGATACTGATCTCGGCCTGGGAACGAACGGTGGGTTGGAAGTGATTGCAGGTCGCGGAGACGGCGGTGGGGAAGAGATACACAAACCCGACAAGGGCTGGCAGAGCAACGCAGAAGGATCTAATTTTGCCTCCTCATTCCCTGCTGCAGTCGAATGACCCTCACCAACAGCAGCCCGATAAGACGGTGGAGGCATACAAGGACGAAACATCGGCAGAACGGGCAAGTCCACGGCAGATGCAGGGGGTATCGCATACATACTGGTAGTCCGCGTACGTGGCCCGAGTGGTGAGAAGTAGAACGGATCGTCCTCATTGTTCTC
Organism: Paxillus ammoniavirescens; assembly: GCA_014904835.1. Lineage (NCBI taxonomy): Eukaryota > Fungi > Basidiomycota > Agaricomycetes > Boletales > Paxillaceae > Paxillus > Paxillus ammoniavirescens. Next base: position 110,272 of record MU120910.1, read on the forward strand.
GGGTCCGTCCATAACACCTATCTCGATATCACCGCTGGACTTCTCTGCTGCAGGAACAGGCTCCACCTGCGGGAAGCTGACGGCGTCGGCCTGGACCAACTCGAACAAGTCGTCGCCCTCCTCTTCGCAGACCGGGAATAGCTTAGTAGGACTCTCGGGAAAGGTCGCACGCGGTGGCCTGTTGCCCAATATCGTTTCCATGCGACGCACCGGGCTCAGGGTACCATACTTGCTGGGAATGGATTTTTGTACATCGCCCGCACCCCAAACATACATCGCAAGAGGCGAGGTTCGCACTGGTACACCAAGGGATAATCCAGTGGGAACTATTGGTCCTAGTGCCCGCGTCGTTTTTTGAGAGGAAGAAGCAAGTCCAGGGGGGCTGGTTAGAGACCCTAACAGAGGAACACTGCCGTCCCACACCCTCATACGTGAAAGAGGGGCAGAAGATGAATGCGTCTTAGGTACGTATGGTGCGGAAATCTTGATGCCTGCACTCCAAGCACGCCTCTTGGCTCTGGTCTCCAGAGACGTCTCTGCTTCAGCGTCCATCCACCTGGTGGGAGCTCCAATTAAAGTCGCCCTAACGACTCTCCACCCTTCGTCACGGGCTCGGGTTCGAACAAGGTCAAGTGCATTGCAGATGCGGCCGAGGTAGGAAACCCGTGAGGCGATGAGCTCGTCCATGTACGCATCTTTGCTACTAGAGTTTCCCCTGAATAAACGGGAGGTCGAGAAAGGTGGAGGTCGTGTCGGGCGGGAGCTTTGCGAGAGGGTAGTCGATGGGCTAGCTGGTTCAGAATCAGGAGTCGGCGTCAAAAGTGTACCTGGAGGTGGCGATGAAGCGTTGCGACGGTGTGGGCGAGATGAATTTACTCTAGACACAGACTGCTGCCGCGAGTGAGCGCCAGACTGTATCCGTTCTTGCGCTACAACGGGCGTAGCCAGTGGAAGTTCATCTCCTTCTTCGGGAGTTCGAAGGGAAGTCTGACTATCGTCCGAATCCCCATCCTCGTTAACATCTAAAGGTGCAAGTGGACTCCTCGATGTGTCAAAAGCTGTATCTGCGAATCTGTTGCTGTCTTCGTCACTGTAGTCGCTATCAAAGTCTCCGTTGAAATGGAGATGTCGGTCGTCAAAGCCAGGTACACGGCTGTCGACGCTGAGAGTGTGATGACGTCCCATACCATCGAATTCGAAGGTAAGCCGGTCGTCATCGTCCCAATCGTCACCGAAGGCCAACTCTTCTCCGAGCAAGCTTTCATTGTGGTCATTAAATTCGAAAGCATACCCATCGAGGTCATCCGAAAACCTAGAAGGTTGCGGGCGACGAACACCCCATTCATCCGCTGTAACATGTAACATTGCAATGAGTACAGACTCACGGAATGTGAGGGTTCCTTTACCTTGCTCTCGGCGAAGATACACAACTTGATCATCAGTGTCTTCCACATCCATCTGACCCGGAAATGGTGATGGAGGGCGCCAACGCTGCTCCTGGGATTCGCTGCGGTCTCCGAAGTCGAGTGCATTTCTACCCTCGGTCTGAATTCTCCTGTGCTTGTTACCCGCTGCAGCTCTATGGTCGAGCTCAGAGCGATGGGACCTCACAGCTGCCATTGATTGTATTTCTGCCCGGACTTTAATGGCCTTGGCAATCAAAGTCCACTCGATGTATCCAGCTGCAGGTAGGTGATGAGGCGGGAGGGCAGGTATCACGTGAAGTCGCCACGCATCGACAAGCGTTGCACGGACCCGCTGGCGGATGATGCTTGGACCAGTTTGGGTTGAAGAAAAGCGAGTGCGTTGGTTAGAGAAAGGCGAAGACAACATATGGTCAGTGATACATGGGATAGGTGGAAGTGGTGCCGGCGGGGGTGGGGTCGGTGCATTAGGAGAGGGAGGCGGCGGCGAAGGAGACGAAAGGGACCTGGGAACCAGCGACCTGTTGGCTCATGAATCAAGAACAGGACACCTTGGACACAACTTTGAAACATACGATATGAGCGAGAACAAAAGGGAGCGTTGCCTCTTGTGCTTTCCCAGTTTCTGAGACCTCGTAGGGTTGTCTTTGGAGGGGAGGTCCTCTGAACTACTGGCAATGCTAGCACAAGTACTACCTTCCAGGCTATTGCGATAACCTTCGGGCTCGCTACAGGCTTTGACGTCGTCGACGACGCCTAACAACATCCGCACACAGTCCGGATTCATGGCAATCTTCACTGCCCTTCCATCAACAAAGCTCACCGTGATCTCCTTTTGTGAAATATCTAGACACACTTCTTGGGCACGAGCGACCAGGCCCACTGCTCGGTCAAACGAGTGAATGCTTGTCGGGTGCTGAAGCTCCAGAATGGAGGTGAGGAGATGAAGCTGGGACGCCCAGGCAGCAGGGGTGGTAGCGTTCGGATTCAAGTGAGGCAGCGGAAGGACAGTGGGGAAAGAAAAACCGTAGAGAACGGTGGGGTGGGGTAACGGTGGAACAAGACGGATTAGCATCGCGTGGATGCGTCAAGCGGATTAGTAGGGCGGAATATAGTAGTGGAATTCTAGTTCTAGGTTGAAGGAGATGCGATGCTGCTCGTCGTCGCTGGCGTCGTTGACGTGCAGCACAGAGGACAAATCCCGCTCGCCTCCTGGTTTTCTGTATCAAATGTCAATTTACGTTATTGTTTTACCGACCATTTACTCGGAATTTGGTGTCACCCACTGTACGTACATCCCGAGCTTCTTCTTGTGTGTACCATTAATGCATATGCATCTTCTGAGTGCACAAGAAATGGAAATGTCGGCCGTCACTCAATCTCCAACTGGAACATCGCGTACCATAGTGACTGGCCGGTCGCAGGCTCGACCATCTCCCTGAAATCACTAGGGATCATGATGATATAGTAGGAGAACTGAAGCGGCTGCCACTGGGCTGACGCGGCGGAACAAGAGAAACAAGTGCACTTTGAACGGCCACTTAAATCGCGGCCCACTGCGGCAGTATTGCTAATACTTGCCATACGTCGAGCAAGGTTTACAACAGAGTCTAGTGGAATGATGATAATGGTGCTAAGTGGCTGCTGGCATTGCACATGCAGATAGAGGGATATGGACTGCACATCTTACTTTCTTCGCTTCGTCCACGGGTTTTGCAGCATGGAATTACGATGTTATAGTACCAACTCCGCTGAAGTTTACCTCTTAATTACTCTGACACATAAGCATACCTCATCAATCATCTTTCTTCGGCCCATCAGCGTAATCGCAGAGGGTGCTAATAGACAATCAGTATCAGGATTGACCCGGAATGGTGGCACCTTGAAGCGCCAGCAGCACGGAGTAGTTCAAGTTATTTCTTGCTAGAGGCGAAGAGCGCTGAAGCCTGGAGCCTCGTATTTTTGGTAGGATGTATGAATGTGACAAACGGTATGGCAAGCCGCTCGCACGAACAGGAAAGGATCCGGTGGAAAGGTGGAGAAAGGCCACATGGAAAATTGTGCCCGGAGGATGCGCATCTGTAGAGACAGCGTCAGAAGGTTGATAAGGTCGACGGAAACAGTGGCGCGTATGGTGGCACGACACACCAAGTGGAGAGATTACGGAAGATGGGTAAAGCCATGTTTTGTCTATGACACGCGGAACCCAGCAGGTGGAAGAAAGGGTGATCGCATCGAAAACTTGTATGTTTCCACGACATGTCACCTGCTGGGTTGCTTCCTCCTGTGCAATATGTAGATCCGAGATGGATTGATGCTGAAACCCTATGTGTGGCCAGCATCGAACGTTCGGCACAGGGATAGCACGCGGCGAAACTGGATTAGTCTAGCCTGACGGCAGCCTTTCGAAACCGAATCACACCAGAAGAGGGGGAGAAGAGTTGTATAGGGCACCGCATTGAGCTTCCGCAGTGGCACCGACGGCATGCAGGAGAAGCGAGGCACTATGGCACGCCTACGGACCTACGGACCCCTTGCATCGGTCTATCCCTTATATAATCGTCAGGATGCCCTCCATTGCACCAGTACTACCTCGAAGGCTTTCGTCGTTTTGTTGTTGTCTGCCCTCTCATTGTACCTGTCGCCAGCTCATCGTCCATCGCTGTTGATATCTTGAAGACTCGGGGCGATCAGCGCTATGGGAGCCAACCAGAGCCAGCAGAAAGAGCGCAAAGAAGAAGGCAAAGCGAAGCGTTCTCCAACGCTATCGACGGTGTTCGGGAAGCCTTCGTCGCGGTTGAATCTCATGGGTATGGGCAAGCGTTCGCCGCAGCCTCCTGCAACGCCAGTGACGCCGCAAGCCAACCATGAGGTAGAGCTCCCTGTGGAGGAGCATACAGCATCGCCAGTGACACCAGTGGCGGAGCTGGAGAACTGGCCGGAGACTGCCGAGGAAGTGAGCACCCTTCCAATGACTTGCCTAGATTTGGTATCAGCGACCTTGTCTGATCATTGTCTGTGTGTGGTGGTTCAACTCCTCGTCTTCTGCTACTCCCATCTACTCTCCATCCAAATCTTGCGATCAGGATCAAGGCGCTCAAGACGATATCCTAATGCCAGCCCAGCCCTCCACGGTTCCTTGCCAGGTGAGTCCATACGATTATATGCAGCAGCCAATCAATTCCTAGCGGGTCGTCGATGTATCGTCCCTTTACTTCTAGCGCTCCGACGTGAACGAACTCTGACACTTATCCTCTTTGCGCCCACTTGGCGAAATTTAGTACCGTACCGGTCGCACACTCGGTAGCGGCACTTATGCCATCGTAAAAGAGGCGATCCACATCAAAACTGGGGAATATTATGCCTGTAAAGTCATCAACAAGAAGCTCATGGAAGGAAGGGAGCACATGGTGAGGATCTCTTGCTCCATCTTGCAGATGCCCACCATCCGTGCCCGATCCGCACCTTGCGCGGGTGTTGTCCTGGGCAACGCAGGGGGCTTGCTACTCCCTGTGTATCGACTTTGGTTCCAGTTTTCCCAACCATCCCTAGAGCCCTATCAATATCACAATAATGGGCGCTGATCAAAGGCATCACTCACTGATGTGGCTGCGTGTGCCGTGTTCCTTGGCGACCCTGAACCGCCCAGTGTCATATCACTAAGCGTTACATTCCCAGGTCCGAAATGAGATCGCTGTACTCAAACGGATATCCAGCGGTCATCCCAACATCGTAACGCTGCATGATTATTTCGAGGTGCGTATGGCTCATCCCGAGTTCGAGTACGATAATCACCTCAGAGAAATAACATAAACTCGATCGCGTTCACTGTCACGCAGACCGCTCACAATCTGTACCTTTGCTTCGACCTCTGCACGGGTGGCGAACTCTTTGACAGTATATGTGCTAGAGGGCAGTATACCGAAGCGTGAGTTGTGTATATGCACTGGATGTCTTAGGAAGCTGATCTCTCAACGTCAGTGATGCTGCTGACCTCGTACGCACTATATTTGGTGCAGTCAAGTATATCCACGATTGCGGTATTGTCCATCGGGATTTGAAACCAGAGAACCTCCTCTTCCGCTCGAAGCCCGAGAATTCCTCTGAGATCATGATTGCCGACTTCGGCCTGAGTCGCGTTATGCAAGACAGCAAGTTGAGCATGCTGACGGAGGTCTGCGGCACTCCCGGTGTAAGCCCTCTTCCATCTTGCAGCCAGTCCGCTGACATGTTCTGCAGTACATGGCGCCCGAGATCTTCAAAAAAAGTGAGTTTTACTTTTTCTAGACATCGTCCTGTGTATTGATTTTAGTCGGATGTAGCTGGCCACGGAAAGCCTGTCGATGTCTGGGCTATGGGTGTCATCACTTATTTCTTGCTTGCTGGTGGGAATTGACTCTGTGCATATCTGCCAAGGCGTCTCACAAGTGTCGCCAGGCTACACCCCCTTTGATCGTGACACTCAGAAGCAAGAGATGGAGGCAATCATTGCCGGTGACTACCGCTTTGAACCTGGTGAGTTGCCCATCCCAGTACCAAATCGGACTTTACTTTACTGATGTATCTGTCCGATCCGCTAGAAGAGTACTGGTCGAACGTGTCGCCCACTGCTCTCAACTTTGTCTCAACTTGCCTTACTGTCGATCCAGATGCACGTCCAACGGCCGCCCAGATGCTCGAACATTCATGGCTCACCGCAGAAGTGCCCCACTTCGTGGAGGCCGCAGACGGCCAGCCTACCAACTTGTTGCCACACGTGAAAAAGGCGTTCAACGCTAGAAGGACATGTGCGTTTTTCTCTTTCGCTTCGCCGTGTCCCTCGCGTATATTGAACTGACACCCTACGCATCAGTCCGCAAAGCGGTATTCAGCATGATGGCCATGAAGCGCATGTCCACGCTCGCTCAGCATTTCTCACCAGAGCAACAAAAGCTCAACGACGATGTGTTCCAATTCAAGCAGGAGTCAGAGCTGGAGGTTCTCGAGGACATGAACGTCATTCACCACCACAATGCAGATACCGAGGAGGAGACGAAGAAGCCCACAATCGAGGTCACCTCCGCCCACCAGGAATCTACGGCAGCTAGTTCTGGACCGTCATCCGAGCAGAATGCCTCGGTTGCTCCCTCAGAGGGTAGCAAGGACAGCAAAGACGTCACAGAGAAACTGGCGTCGGTGAGCCTGGCTGCCAGTGCGAAGGTAAGCAGCGTGGTGAAGAGTGTTTGATCGAGTTGTCTATTTTGTCTTTGGCGGCTGTGTGTTATCTGGGTGGATTGTCTTCTGGGATGGATTTTTTTTAATGTTTTTAGAAGGCCTTTCTGCCATTCATTTCCCATTCATCTAGTATTTTCTTTTCATCTTGCTACCTGCTCATGCACTCATTTAATAAATCACCTGGACTTGTTTTGGACTTTTAGAAGGTCTTCAAGCGAATCACGCGTGCTGGTAAATAGCCGAAAACACGCCGGAGCTTCGTTCAGCACGAGCCATGCAGCGGGGCGATGATTGGTGGCTCATTCGCAGCTATGAATGGACAGGAATAGATGGAGCTGCTGCTGTACCCTTGATCCAGTTACATGTCCCATAATGCAACAACTACGTGGTCGATTTTTGTATACGTGTACACCAAAGACATGATTAGCTATTGCTTTGCAATCGACATTCCAGAAATTTATTTCAGTCTTGCTCGACACATGTCTTGTAGTTCTGAAGCGCCCTTCTGGGATCATCACGAAATAAAAAGTGGTTCCCCCATTCCAAGTATGTGAACCTTGCATCCCTAGCTTTCGTTGCACCTTCCCCGAAGAGCTGGGACGGATCACCGTTCAAGGCGTCCTCTAGTTTGTGCATGACGTGAATCGAGTTCCCCACCGTCTGCCCGCCACATATATAACGTACCCTCAGTTTGGGAAGCTTCTGGGCCAGAGTGACATCAAAGAGCGCCCGTCGCGTGCAAGCTTCCATGAGTTCTCGATCGATCAAGAGCTTGGACAGATCTGGCCCAGTGAACATATCCATCGATGTCATCCCAGCGTACTGCTGCCCCAAGAGATCATCATGGGAGGCACCCAGGTTGAGGGTAGGTGTCTTGTATTCGAGATCATCGAGGTTACGGGATTGGACGTTTCGGTGGGTGTAGTACCCTGTAACCAATGTCATGAAGTATTCAAAGCGTTCGACGGGGTCAAAGTGGGACCAGATGTCACTCCCGACGGGATCTGGGAGTCCATGTGCTCTGAGGTTGGTGTCTGTGCAGCCGACTGAGATTAGTCAAACGGCTTGAAGCGACGAGCGAAAGGCTCAATACCATGGGATACCACTGCATACAAATAAGTCTCCAAGTCTTTAAGCTGGTCAGCCGGCAACGCATCCAAATACGCCAACAACGAATGCAGGTAAGAAGCGCCTAGGGACCACCCAAGGACGACGATCCCCCCTATCTTCTGCTCTTCGTTGATTTTCGGAATGGCTTGTGATGTAGCGAACTTGGAGAGAAATCCTGCGAGCTGGAGAGCCTCCTGTCTCAGGTATTCCTCCTGTTGGTCTTTGTCCAAGGGGTTTGGATCGGTTTCTTTCCATGCGGTGGTGGGAGGATACCCTCGCCTATAAAGCCCCACTATACGGTAGTTGGCATCTCCGGCGAACGGAAACAGGCTGCGGAAAACGGCTTCGAATGACATCAGAGACGGGGCCAATACAAGGCGATAGGATACTCACACCCGTTAAAGCTCAATCCAGGGATACAGACCAGCGTCGTATAGGTAGCAGGGTCCTTGAGTGCAGCAGTGCCGCTATCTTCATAGTGGAACTCCACATCACTAGCGTCGAGTTGGATGGTGCCCGTCAGTACCGAACTTGACATGATGGTAGGGATTGATAATCTGTAGCGCCTGCTGTCTTTTATTCGGAACCGTTCAGATAATCACTAAGCTGCCCCTGTATGTAGGGCGACTGCGGAACGGCCACACCACCACGTGCAATGATATTAGTATTGGACCACTGCGTGAACGGGGCTGGTGGCTGATGCCCTGTTGAATTTTTGTGCTATCCCGTCACTGCATCGTCCACTTGGAAGACGGAAAATGTGATGCATGCGTGATAGAATTTCCTCTGATTCGAGGACTTCGGGCTACCTAGGGCGGCGCTGAACAATTCAAGTTGAAGTGGGTACGACCGTGGCTGTGTTGGCTCAGGGCTGTGCTAGCTGTACTAGATTTGTCGATTTCTGCGCGCTCAATGCCATCCCACTCTCACCGCAGTGACCGCACTGCATCATGAGTACTAGCAGTGTTGGTCCATATAGAACTTACAGGCAGTACACATACTAGTCAGGTTTCTGTGCGATCAGGCAGAGGAGCTAGGGTCCTACATTCATCTTGCTAGTGCACACTCTAGAACTCTAGAAAGGAACAAGCTTTTTGGATCGCTCGGCTATGAACGTTGGAAGAACTTGAAACAGCAGCTAGTATAATGGTTGTACTGCCAGGGGGCACTGTATCATGAAACACATGCATGGAAATTAGGGCATTTCGAACACGAACGTTGGAGGAGCACAGCATGAGAAATAGTAGCGTTCACGCTGCGCTACGCCTCGCAAACTCGGCGAATGTACCCAACCCATTTATTGAACGCTGCTAGTCGGGACAGGCTCCCGCGATCTTGCCTACTTGTAGGTTCCCCCAGGTTCATGTTATCGTGTATATATATCAATAATGAGTATGCTAATTGAACAGTGTTGTGAGGAATGTAGACGAATATGCAACGAATGGGCCATAATCATACACCTAAACCATGGTTATGTGAGGGATTAGAGTTGGAAAGAGTACTGTATCAATGCCGAGTCCGACGCCAATGCTAGGAACCTCCAGGCCAACATCCAGAATCATAGCTGCTTGCCAGTAGAGATGGCGAGAGCTGTGATGAGCACCTCCCATGCAACATCCAGAGCACACCAGAGCTTCTCGTCATCGATGCCCAGGGCGCAGGCGTTGCGCCACAGGCCATTCACTGCCATCGCATGTGCGAGCAGTGCCTTGTCGCCATAGGTCGTTGCAAGCTTGCTCGCGAATTGTTGGAGCAAGTTGAGTACGCTGTCGCTAGCGGGATCATCGCGGTAGAGTTGCTGAGGTGCCGGGCAGGGCAAAAGAGAAGCGAGCAAGTGATCAATGCGCTTTGTGTAGAGGAAGGTGGAGAGCTGGGGGAAGACTTCTGGCGCAGGGATACACAGTGGAACCACTGGCACCGAGATGGAAGATCCAGCAGTTTCTGGACGAGCGACATTGGATGTTGGGAGGATGGGAAGGTTCGCGCAGTGAGCCGCGAGAATGATATTGTGTATGGGGAACAGGGTAACACGACGTTTTGTGGTGGCATTGACTTGGCGAGAGTAAACGGCAAGCATGTGTGTTGGCATATCGGAAGAGAGGTCATTAACGACTGCTGGCAGTTCTTTGGGAAGAATGTTGGAGATGGGTTCAGCTTTGACGCCTGCCAACACCTGGAGCATACTATAGGAGGCGAATTAGTTACTGATGAATCTGATCTAACTGTCTGATGGGCTTACTCAGGTCCGAGGCATTGAAGACCATCACGGATGTAGCTTAGTTCGGTATCTGCCAACTCTGGTGCAACGGCGCTGATGGTTTCTTTTGACAGCTCGCGGAAAGCTGGGCGAGAGAGGTATCTCGGGAGAGTAACCGTGGACATGGAGATAGCAGATGTCGAGTCCGACATTTCTACATCTCCTGAAGAGCGAGAGAGCTCGATGTTGATCGATGGAGGTGGGTATTTTGCGGTACTCTTCTGTTTCGCATGCTCGACGGCATATCGCGGGTGGTGGGAACCACCCGTTGTACGAGCACGGCGACGGCGGGAGGCAGCCTGGATGCCGTTGCGAACCTTTGGCTTGGCGTTTGCAAGTCTGGTCGCAGGAGGAGTGTTCTCAGAGTCGAGACGGCGAACGTAGGTAGTGGTTTGGAGGACCATGACGATGGACTACAACAGAGATGCGATGTGGAGTGGTGCGTTTGAAGGTCCTTGAAGAGAACTTGTAGTTTCGATTGTCGAGGAGGCGAAGGCTAATGTCAGAGGCTTTGTCGGCGGGGACGAGTGACGAAACATGATGACAGGCCCGGGGGCTCTTATAAGGACGACTTTGAGTGGCAATCGTTACCTTGAGAGCGTGACAGCCTCAAGCGTGACGCAAATCGCAATCCAGAAGAAATTACCTCAACAGGTAATTACACTCACAAGTTCTTACCTTATTTGGCAATTTCAGTGGACCCACAAACACCCACACGGATTTGCACTCGTCGCAATCCATCAAAATCACCACACACTCGTAAAGCGGAATCAAATCCTATTTCTGGCGTGGCTGTTGGAAACAATTGTAACCTGAGGCGAGTGTTGTTGTTATCTAGCCGGTTTTGAGTCAGAGGAAAAGAAGATTACAAGGCGCATGGACGACCATTGTACACAGCTAGCTGAAATTATCGTTAGTGGCGTCGCCGTGGTCTCCAGGAGTCCAGGTGAATGTCGTGTGGAACGGAAATGGCGGGAGAGTTTGGCCACTATAGGGGTTGGAGTTTCCATTTTCTGTAGCCATATGCATGCATGCATAGGGGCGCAGTAGAACGATGACTCAAGTACTCACAGGTAATTGCGTTCTTTGGCGTAAATGCATCCTGGATTGCTTTGATGTGCTTTGTGCAGCGGTGGGTGCATGTCGGAATGATAGATTTATCCGTACTACCTGCAATGCATTTCGCGCCTTACCTGACCGTAAATCCTCGCGGTGTGGGCATAGCCTGATCCTACCTGAGAAAGGACCACATAGCAAAGAGCTGCTGCATGCGTGTGGCTGTCTCCCGAGCGAACATAATGTATCCTAGAGGGAGGGTAGCTTGAAGTCGGGTAAGTGGTGAGCAGTTCCCTGTACTGTGCCACTGGACGTGGTCTCGTCATGCCACACCGTGTCCCGCATTGCCATTGGTAGCATGCCAACTGGCCCTTGCCCGGTTTTAGTTGGCTGACAAGTGCAACCTGCATGCCATCGTTTCTGCGACTCAGGACTCCTGAGCATTTGAGCGCGTCAACGACGCCAGTGTCCGCAGTTACCCAGAGGGGGGACTAAAGAATTGTAGAGGTCAGTGGCGCAGTTTCATAAGTCTATCTCACCGTTGAACGTTTGGTCGAAATCAATGAAGAGGCGCGTCCAAAGGACAACAGCCAAGGATAACTCAGCGGTGATGGGCTGGAAGAACATCCAAATGGGGGGGATGGATCATCGAGTGGCGCTGAAGGTACTGTTATTTTTACAGACTGGTCAATGTGACGGGGGACACTCTTGGCGGTAGGCTGGGTTGGCACAGTGAACTTGAAACGGGGGTCGAGCGAACTGGAGGGGAATGACGGGGAGGGGGTGAGGGGGGGGGAGAGAAACAGAAAGTCCTCCACAGAATTTGAAGCGAGCTAATTTATAGATGTGGAAAGTTGGGACCAATTATCGTCCCTCACGTGGTAGCAGATCTGAGTCAAACCGGCGAGGAACTGCCAACTACTGCTGCACAGATTGAACCTCCGCTGCTTCGGTACAGAAACCCCATTTTTTATGAGGGACATATCTGGGATTTCGTGTCTATACACGGTAGAAATGTTGAAATTGAATGTCTCATCTTGTCTTTGTCCTGGTCAATGCGCTGAGACGAACCTCGTCTTCCTTCGGAAGCGCGGGGTCTATTGGTCACGTGAAATGAACGCGACAAGTCATGTGACTGTTCAATCAACGCGCCGAGGTCAACCGACTTCAAACCTTCTTAGTAACAACGACGAGCTTAAGCTACAAGTGGACACCCTCAAGAAAACATCAACGGAAACACCACCCTTCATGTTATAGAGCCCAAAGGTACGAAAATGTCGACCACAACACAGATTCTTTTCAATTCGCCAGCACTACATTCACTGAAACGCGATCAACTCGTCAAACTTTGCAAGATCCACTCCCTCAAGGCTAATGGAAAGAACAAGGACCTCATTGAGAGGTTGCAGCTGCATGCGAAAGCTCTGCCACCAGATGACCCGCTAAGCATTGCAACTCGAAGTGAAAATCATGATGCGGGATCAATCGCGGACAGCGAGGACAAGGAGCCCGATTACCATGGAGGGGGAAGCTCCACTAGGGCATATGATATGCCTCGCCCCAGCGAGCAGTGGGAGATGGTAATGGATTCTATTGCTGAGGTGGATGAAGACACGAAAAGTACCCTCAGGAGCAACCGTGGCGCCCAAAACGCTCAAGCCGGCGAGTTTGGTACCCATGCGTCAAAAGGTCCGTCTTTGACTCAAGGCATTTATCTTGAAGGGAGAGGAATATTTATCACTGAATCTGACAGCTTCTGGCGTTACTTCGTCTCTGAAAGCCATAGCAACCTCTTTAGGCCTCAAACGCAATATGTCCAAAAGCGATGCCACCGTGTCGTCGTCATCCTCTAGTCTCTCCAGTAAGGGTGTCGTCCACTCATCTTCAACACTCCCAACTTCGGATGCCAACATTGAGCCTGAAGAACCACCGGTGGAACCAATCCCTGGGCAGATGAATCTCCAAGGCTTGCCCGCCCCTGCGAACGCTCGGCTCAGTCTCTCCCATGCACCGACTACGACCACAATCCGCCTCGTTTCAACTGCTGTCGCACACCCAGAACGCTTGATGTCTCCGCCAAAACTGCAACCATATGCCACTTCATTCGACCTCGTCCCTGGCACACCCGGACGTGCGGGTGACGATGGGCATTCTTCCGTGCCTATGTGGCCCCTTTCTCCTGGTGGTGCCGGGCGGGCTTCGCTGTACCCTTCCATCCCTGCTTTCCAAGGATTCGGTGACTTTCATAGGCGGGAAGAGCTGCGATCTACCCAGGACTTTGACTCGGATATGGAAATAGACAACGATATGCCCGGCGGGCTGGGCGCTCCGTCTATCTACCAGCCGACGCCCAAAAAAGTCAACAGTAGCGTACGGCTCAATACAGGTGCAACACCCAAATCCACAGAGAAACCTTCTGCAGAGCCCGTTGACATCTTTTCACCCGCACCGAAACCACAGAATGCCTCGTCTCGCTCGCGGCTTGGCATTCCCAGATCTGAGCCATTCATATTTGGGTCCCCGCTTCCCCAACATAGTATGTCGAACCACCAATTCCGCACGACCGCTCAGGTCGTCCTGGACGAGATGAACAAGCGTCTCGCAGAGGAAGGTGTTGAGGGTGTCGACATCGATGTCTTGAATAATCGTCAGAAAGCGACGGAGGGGAAGGGAGAAGAGAAGGTTACTCTTGGCGTCGGCGATATGTTCGAGGAGATCCATCAGCGAGAATTCAACAAGATGGACTCGATTGCGACCCATTATGCTGCCAAACGAGGTGTTCAGAGTAATCCTCACAAACCCATTGTGTCGAAGAAGAGGAAATCGAGTTTGGTCGTAAAGGAAAGAAAATCGGGAGTACCAACCACACAACATCGTCCGAGTGGAGTCAGAGTTGCCAGCGGAGCTTCTTCGAAGAAGATGCTCCCTGGGGGCTTTGGCGATGAGGACGACGACGACGAAATTGTGGATAGACGCATGTCGAAGCGCCCTCGTATTGACCGAGAGGAGCCATCGGGGTCGGACGCTCCTGCACAGCCGAAGAGAGTATCATTAGCCCCCCTTCCATCTGATGCCGAGGAAGAAGCTCAAAAGCAGAAAGAAAGGGAGGCTATTCGACGCAGGCTCGAGCACAACAAAGCCAAGCGCCGGAGCAGCATGGGACGACCGAGCCTCGGTCGGGCACCCCTTCCGCGTAAGTATCTCATACCCTCACCAGCTCCCTTGTTAATGCTCTTATGACAGAGAAAGTTAAACCATCGCGATTCGGTTTCTTGTCCTCCGCCAAGTCGCTCGTTCAGAACGTGTGGAACAGAGGTGCTGGATCCAAAGCCCCTTCATCCAATATACCTGTTGCGAAACCCGCCCAAGCCAGAGAGGAGGCAAAGGTACCTCTCAAGGCCACAGAAACCAAGAAAGCAGCTGTTATCCCTGGTTCGTCCGGGGCGCCACCTCTCAGTTCTCAGGGCAATCAGACGAAACGCGTCCCGTCCGGTGGAAGCACGTCAGGGCGTCCCGCTGCGCCTGGACGCTCTGCTCTCGCCCCGCCTGTGACCTCCACCGAAACTGCTGGTACTATGACATCTACTCGTACTTCGAGATCCCCAATCCCGTCGTTCAATTTGCCAAGTCTATCGAGTAACAGTAGCTCAAGGTTGTCGACCGTAGCTGGCCACGGTCGAAGCCACAGCAGAAGTGGTTCTACCGTTGGTTTTTCGTCCTTGGGCGCGAGATCGGGTATCTCAACAAGTCGCGGTTCCTCGATAGGTGTAAAATCCAGCATCAGGACGTCGGCTGGGAGTCTACAGAAGCCGGCAGGAAGTCTTCCGAGGTCCAGAACATCATCAACCCTCATGGCTCCTACCGCTAGCTCTCTAGCCAAAAGCAATACCCACTCCCGCATCCCAGTTCCTATCACCTCCCACAGCGAGAACGGTACCCTAACGAAAGCGAGTACAAGTTCTAGGAGTCATCATACCGCTCTCTCGCCCCAACCGAACGCTGCATTGGAGCAGATCACGAATAGCCCTCGAAGCCCAGCCCAGTCTCAGCGCACAAAGATATTCAGTCAACCCCTCGTCTCACCTCCTGCACGTTTCCCTATGTCATTGGCTGCAGCAGCTACGAGTATCGTTAGCCAAGTCGCTGATGATGTGTCGTCGGCATCATCATCAAAGCCCCCTGTCCCTCAAAAGCCAAAGGTCCTGCCTGGACGCAGACCCCGTATTTCTCGCTCCAAAGTGATTGCCAAGTTGGCCTCGCAGAGGGCAGCGGGGGCCAGTGAGGGGACTGAGAAGGCGGGGGGGAAGACGCGGTCGAGTATGGGTGCTGGAGTGGCAGGGAAGACGAGGCAGAGCGGAGGGATGGGTGGGGATGTAGTGATGAGCGCCAAGAAGCGGGCTCGTCAGAGTGAGTATGCAAGGCGGAGAAGCCGTGCTGTTGCTGGTAACGGTCGACCGATGGATCTGGATTAGGCCGTATTTTTTTCGGTTTCTTGTCGTCATATCACCCTGAGTCTTGTGTATCAGATAATATTCGTTCCATCCTCGCAACGTGTCATTTCTCCATTTGTATCTCAAGGGTTAGCTTCTGACTTGTCAGGCCGTCAGGGAGGTCATCCGTTGTGTAATTATTCGATTATAATAAATCTGTCTTGGTCGAGAGTGATTCAAATGAGTCAGCTGGCAGTCACCATTATAAAATCAATACTAGGGACTCCCTTTATTAATGCTGGATAGCCCTGATGGCGGATATTATAATGGTTGACTTACTAGTAGCTGGTCTTCTAAAACGCACGCGTCGCGCGCCTCTGTCGGGTCCCCCCTTTCTGATTCCACAGAAAGAGGAAGAGCTAGACATATATTTCCCTCAGGCTGGACCCGGACCCGGATAGCGGACGCGCAAGACCCGGGACCGTGGCGAGAGAATTATTATAATCGTTTTCAGCTCTTCTGGGAGTGCCACCTCATATCACCGCGATTTGCCAGACGCGCTTTATCGCCCTCTAGGGTCTAAACCAGCCTGAGATCGTCGAGTTGATCTACCTACAGTCACCGACTCGCCGTCCTACGGGCAAACATATTGGTGAAATTCGCACCCTTTTGCAAATAGCTCTTATGAAGATTTGAAGATGAAACAGCCCCGAAACTATGGACGTTCGGGCTATTCACAGGGAGGATATTATGTATCGTGATGCTGTCAAGTTGTGCACTCACCAGTACCGCGATTGATTGACTTGAACTCTTGGAGAGGGTAGAAGAATATTGGCATAACTACTAGAGATATCAGCATGTATCGAAGAAAGAAAAATGAAGCGTGTAGTTGGCAAAATAAATGCGATTGTACGATAATGTATCTGTAAGTTGAGTCATAATCCTCATCCGGGTGGTATGGTCGTATTAGAGCTATTCTGGGAGTAAACGAATGACAAGGCGTAATAGTGTGTTGGAGTGGTGCATCGAGAGGGTGGAGCGCTTATTTCATGTACCCAGAGGGGGACTTGACCGCCTGCGGGCAGCGTCCACTGACCTGTCCGCTGCAGCGCGCTGCCAGATCCGCCGAGCCTCAACCGTGACGTTCCAGGCCGTCTGTACCATCCCTACAAATTGAGTGTCCCGCGGACCCAAGGATAAGATATTTTTCCATAAACCCTGGTTGAACGTAATGTATTCGGTCAGCTGTCCGCCGCTGCACAGCTCTGACATTGACCGTGCCATGACAGCAGGAGCGGGAAATTCTGCGATTACTTCCGGCGGAAGCAAACGACAACAGAGCAGATGCGAGCGCGATTCGAGACCGAGGGCGAAGAGAAATAATAGCGGTATTGAAGGGGCATGAGGGACCTGAATTGGGACGACTTGCAATGAAACGAATTGACCGCTAGAGTGTGGAATGTTGTATGGGATCGGGTATGGAGTTCCTGGCGGGCTCGGTGGTATGATGTTCGTGCGAAAATCTCGTAAATATAGGTCAGCGTGAATTGGCACCATGATAGGCCGGTAAGAGGGCTCCCATTCGCTTTCTGGGATATCAAAGACAGCGAGAACATGTGATGGGATATGTGCATCCTTGAGAACGCGCAAATCAATGGTCGATGGGATAGGAGCGCCCGGATCAAGCGTCGCTTTTGAAACGTTGAATCGACGACAGAGGAGTCTATTTCTTTATCAGTTAACCAAAGGTAACACGGAGGGGCACCACATACTCGAGAGGGTCATCGTCCTGTGCCAGTACAAGGCGCCGTGTAGGAGCTATACGAGATCGATGCATATCTGTTTCTTTAAAGAGAAGGTGTGTGTTCCCGACGTTGAGGGCCGTGTCTGCGAAAGGAGCGACGTTGTTATGAGTGATAGTATTGGTGTAGTTGTGGCTGGAAGTACGTTCGTCAATCAAGACACCTATTCCCGTAATCAGTTCACAACTTAAAGCTATCAATTAAATGCAATGTGATGAAAGTGGAAGATAAATAGCGGGTAACCAAAGGCAGTGACCTGGAAAGAACTGCTAGAGGACTTACCGATCGTAAAAAAAAATAGGAAGTAGGAGCGCGATGAGCGCGAAGGCGTAGGGTGTGATAGGCTCCGTTGATCGTTAGACAGTCTGAACGACGAATGATACGACCGGAACCATGAATTAGTGGAGAAATAAGAAAGAAAAACGAAAGTGAGAGGCTGAAGTGAAGAGAGGAATTTAAGCCGTCCAAGTTGACGCTCGTCCAAGTCCGAGCCTGATCGGGATCAATATTTCAACGCCCGTGCAGCAGCTTCAGCGTGAATTGGTGCCACGAATTTCTAGACTGGCCACGGCACCAGAAGGCTCGTATCTCAAAAGTGACTGAGAATGTCAACCAGCTGCATGCAGGAGGCCTCAGATCTCAGAAGGACCTGATTCGGATGTACTGGTAAGTACAACGTTGTCCCGAACGAGTATCGGGTAATGTTGGTGGTGCTTCTTTTTGTAGGTCCTACAAGGTTTTACTGAGCCAGACACAGGCACGGCATCACTATTATCATGCCCCGCGGCAGGTTATACTAATACCACTAAAATTTGACTTTGCAATCCGAACAGTTACAAAACATCCGACCTATTCACAATCTTCGCCTTGACGCCGCTCACCAAGACCAGCCAAGCTACCGAACAAACACCCAGAAAACGGGCTCTGCATACTTGCTGGTCGATCTATCGGGTCGTACGATCAACATGCGTCCACGATGCAGTGGCGCTCTGCCCTGACAGTATTTATGACGTTGACAAGCCCTGGCAAATGTTGTCTAGGCTGCTACTACATATAGCATACTCCCGCTTTTCAGAATTCTCAGACCATGGCATAGTCAAGGCAACCGATTTGCAGTAGGTCATGGCAGCGCTCGTAAGTTTCTGTAACTCGGTCGCTCCGGCTTCTACCATACCGTCCTGAATGTTCCTATCATCCACCCAAGATCATCCACATGCTCGTGGTAGCTTTTGCTACGATGTCGTGATGCGGGCGGGCGCTGGCATCCTCAACTCAGCAATAGGCACTGATTGCACCGCGGCAGTGTCAGGTCCAGCGTGTGTTCGTTGCGACTTCCGCACAGAGTCTCGATCACACGTCGTGTTTATTCGTGGGTGTGATATGCCCGCGGTATCAGGAGCTAATAGCCCGGTGAAAAGGTCGCAGAGCAAGAAGTCGAACCTGCGAAAGCAGTGTGATGTTACTCGCACTTCACTTCACTATGTGGTCAAATAACAGAAGTACAACAATCCGGAAAGCTAAACAGGTCGATGCCAGCCTTCCTGGTAATATCCTCGGAATAGGTTGTCCTACAAAAACCGCGAAGGTGCGAGCTCCTTAAGATTTCTAGAATACATCTTCCCGTTCAGGATTAGCTCCGCGATGACCTTCCCAGTTCCGGGAGCATTGCAGATGCCCTATGACCAATGTCAGAACGGCGCGTTTGGCAGCTGAAGATAGTTCACGGACCCAGCAAGTATGACCGGTGGCGATGTATACCCCTCTGGCAATCTTCTGCGCCTCCCCAATAATGGGTCCCCCTCCCACACTAACAATTGGCAAGCAGCAAGCCTGGCGCTTCTCAATTGTTCCTTCTCTAAATTCTGTTGAGATACTCGCAACGTGCTCCCAGATGCTCTGGCACGCGGTCTCATCTACCGCGACATCATCCACGTTCCCAGGAAGACTTGAGTCATCTCCAGGACCACATGCATAAATTTCATTATCGGGGCGAGCATATATTTCTGGTGTCACGACCTGACCACGCGGAAGGGCTATTTCGGTAAAAATAACATAAGGCGCTATTGTCACGTCAGGCCGGGGGCGGATGACGACGCTGTGGGCACGAGTCGCGGAGATGGGTAAAGAGGGTATTATGGACGGTGACCATGCACCAGCGGATAATATGACATGCGTAGCGGGGAGGAATTTTGAACTGTTGTCGGTTGGATCCCTATATCGGACCCCACTGACCTGACCTTCCTCTCTTTCGATGGACGTTACGCTGCCTCTGAGTAAAGTCGCTCCCTTCTCCGCAGCAAGGTCCATCATGCTGGTGGTGAAGAGATAAGGGTGAACCTGAGCTGTTCCATCGGGCGCAGACATTGGGCTGTAAGAGTCGGTGAGGTGCTCCTTGACCCAGTTCAGGTCATCTGGATGACCAGTCTGGACCCTCCGAGACGAGCCGCTTTGCAGGCCTGGCTCAGGTTCGTGATCAAGCCCGAGTTTCTTCTCGAGGCTCTTCCGCTTCCCCCCCTTCCCGACTCCGGAACCGATCTCGCTGGTCAAATCCTCTCCTCTTCCTTCCCAGTTCCCGCACTCAACGAAGCGCCAGCCCCACCTTTCTTTACCATTGTGTTCCTTCGCGAGCTTAACGTGCTCCGGGAAAGAGATGTCAACAAGTTCGCGCGGATAGGCCCATTTTGCTATGAGTCCGCCAGCCTTTCCGGATGTCCCTTGAGAAATACCGTGCGCCGATGCTTCTAACACGGTTATGCTGGTAGTCGAAGGAGAATATAAGGGATGTCTGGAGATATAATAAGCGGTGGTACAACCTATTATCCCACCACCGATGATGACGATATTCCGGTGCCCTGTCTGCACCATGACTGCCGCCGAATGGAACGGTTTAATGTGTGAAATAACGAGATAGAGTCTCTTGTGGAAGTTGAGAGTGAATAAACCCCTCTCATGTCTCAGTCTGGCAGAAATGTTGTCGACCCTCCCACAGGGGGTGTGATGACGTAACTGTGACAGGTTTGGTTTACTCCTGTCACAGTTCAAACTTGAGTTTGAGCAACTTCGTTCCACTCTTCCACACAATCGCAAGCTCGTTCGACTGATCCCACAAATAGTGACACTTACGGCCTTGGGTGAGCTTCTCCTCGGAGACCTAGGATCGCGAGAAATGCTCCCATCAAGCGTTATTGATACTTCAGTGGACCTCAGCTCAAAACTGACGGTCCACGACTTCATGGTCGATCTGAGTATCGTGACCTCATCACAGGCTTTCAAGTTGGAACAGGGGCGCTCCATTGCCAATGCTTCTACCTCTGACAATCGATGGGCGACCCCGCATTCGACCGTGGGTCCTTTCATGTTTGGTGCGTACTATGTGGGTCGATTCCCTCCTATAAGCTAAGACAGCGGTAGAAATACGCCCAGACAAACTCTATGAGTATACTTTGAAGCCACCCCATCTTCACAGCGGAATAGGGCTGTCAGACTTCGCAAGTATCCCAGCATGGGACGTACCATCCAACGATGGTGACCACGACTATTTCAGGTTGCAAGACCTCGAGGAATTCGAGAGCACGGACTTCCGAACAGTCATGACACGTCATTCATTCCCTCAGCAACTGGGACTTGGAAAGTTCGAGTTGTATAGCCGTGGAAAACGCGTGTCAGATATCGATCTATCCCTGGACCAACCGGTCAAGCGCCTGCGACTGAACACCTCTTCTATCGTGGACTTGATACCACAGGTTCGCGCTTTTAGTCCTAAGACAGTTATAAACTGGTCTCAATTCCTTCAGCCACATTTTCTTCCAAGTCCCACGGGAAATTTTGAGCCTGTAGACACTAGTAAAATTGCGCCTTATCGGAATGCATCCCCGTCACCCATCCCACCATATGATAAGCCCACAGTAACGCAATTAATGACGAGTGGTTCTCGAAGGGGTGCATGGTTTATTCCTGTTCGTGGCAGCTTGCCATGGGATGATGCAACCATGGCAGTCCTCTTGGAGCCATCGCAAGGCGTCTCGCTTGCTTTGGGTCTGTATCCATCAGGACCTGCCGCCGGAAACGTCGCAACCCGCAAAATAATGTGGACCCGGGAATCTTTACAGGACCTTTGGACGTTTCTCAAGTCTATCCAAGAAGGCAAACATCTAGGGCCGATTTCGTTATCTTTTCACGCTGCACCCGCGGATGCGGTGTTCACAGCAGATACTACGTCTGAGCCCGCTTGGGAAAGTAATAACCCCTACCATTTCCATCACCCATCGAAGCAAACTGCGGGGTCCTCTGATGACTTCGCAGCGCACGTCTACCGGGCGCGTTTGGAAGGTATTGATTATATCAAAGTTTATCATGATGTACTCTACTCTTTATCTCTGCGCAACGTCCTGGACGCGTATCGGTTCAATCTACCTAACGGGCTCGGCGAATCTCTGGGCCGATTGAGCCCGTCCACCAAACAGAAGTCTGGCAATCGCAACGATCAGAAAATTCGCGTACTCAAAGGCGCGCGTTTGGTCTTCATGGATGAGCGTTCCAAGGCTGCCTTTTTGCTGTAAATCCACGGCATCCGTAGCTGCTTTTGCCACTGGTTGGATTCTCCAACCCACCATGGTTAGTAAAGATTCAACCCTTGCGGATAATGCCCAGACGCTGATGGTCGCCAAGCAGATCAGGGTTATCTTCGCACAAGAGTGAGCAGACACCGCGGACAGCTCTTGGGACGGCGAACTCCCTGGTGCCTCGGCCGCCGATGCCTCCCATTCGTAGGGATATTTGTACCCTTTTTGGTGTCACGCGGGAACCGTCTAACTTGCTGAACGTGCGGTGATTGTAAGCAAAAGACGCTCACTGCATGTTTCCATCCTCATGGAAAATACAAGTGGTGCATGGTGGTGGCGAGGCGCTGTGTTCATCTTGATCAGAATTGCACTGGAGGCCGATACCACAGTTGCTGGCCACTCGTAGGGGTTCTGGGTGGGAGCAGATAATTAGGCGGGTTAGTATTCGGCCTTCTCTCCGACATCGTTGAAACTGAACCTTGAACGACCAGCTGGTTCCTGATTTGCCGTAGCAATAGTAGGACAAGCTTCTCAATCCGGAAACACATCCGACCTGGTGGCTGAGAAGATATACTGAGTGGATGTTAAAGACGAGTCCTTGGAGTACAATGTGGTTTGTATAGACCAGGTAACTTAATAGCTACCCAGCCAGTCCACGGAACACCCTGACACAGTTAACGATGTTTCTTCAAATGCCCGTATGCCCACGTTCAGTTCCGATCAATGGGTTAGATTCTCTCCCTTCAACTTATGTGCCGAGGATTTGAGGCAGAACGGCCAGTCGCAGTTGCTCTGGAAACCCTGTGTCCCGAGGCTGAACTTGGCGTTCTTCTTCTCGGAATCTATGACCAGGTCTTCTTGTGATCATGCACAGCGGCGATTGAGTTCACGACTGAAGTGATTCGCACCGTGTCATCCACGCAGTTCGTCCGAATCAGCATCCCTCATGTTTTGCGCCAGGATTGCCTACTCAGACCTTGGCTCGACCCGAACATTGAAATGAAGAAAATGTGACTCCGGCATTCATTTGGCTAACGAGGTGCGTTCTTTGTTGTCATTGACAACAACATGAGTTCTGAATGCACTCGTTGTGGCAGAATATTACGCTCAGTTCAGGGTAGCCGTTGGCCCGTGATCAGAGCGGTAACGACCGAACATAACTTCGTTTTTGGGATCAGAATGAACATACATCCAAGTTGGTTGAGCGATAAGACGAACTTGGATGATTCTCGTCATCATGTAGCACTGCACCGCACGGTGACACACATGCGCGTCCTCCTTTGTCCGAATGAAGTTTACTTCCGGGCATTCACGTGCCCTATAATCGTTACGTATCCTGGCGAACACGATGTAGAACCATCCCCGGTTCTGGACCCGGGAACCCGATCGTTGACTCGTATCGCTCGCAGTTTGCCATCCCGACATCATCTTGACCTAGCAACGGTCATCCGAGTTCGTCTTACTCACTGCAAGCACCTCAAAGGGCGCCTACGTACGGAACCAAGGAACCAAAATGGGGTGAGTTATGTCAAAGTCCTCACAGCTACCCTCATTTGAATTAATGCAAAGATCCGTCTTGCTTTCTCAGGCTTCTGCGGGCTGTGGAGATACGAATAGATTCCTTTTGTCTTCAGCTGCTCGGCCTTGTGCGATCTTCTTACTGAGGACAGGAGGCGTGGCCGCTACGAATATGTACTGCATGCCCTTACCCATTGACGTGGATGCTGCATCCGTTTCAGGGCGGTTCCGCGCCACAGTCCAAGGATGACACCATGAGGTGGCCACGATGCCGCTTGCTTCCACCCACGAACGCTCACAGGACACATCTCAAAAATCAGTCAGTATATAAGCTCGCTTGTTGTTTGCGTCGGCTCTTCATGCGATTTCTCACTGTATAGCCATCACTCTCGTTCATCTACCAACTGCCTTGACATCGCATCTCTCCCTTATACCTATGCATAACCCAGCGACGACATTCTTCACTGCAGAAGATAAGCAACGCCACCCATACCTCTCATCTGTTCTCGAGCCCAGCACGCAGAAGGTGATCGCCACAGCTGCGGTTCGAGTGTACTATGCCCCATTCATCAACCCTCACCTAAACTGGACCTATTCGAAACTCAAAGGTATCCTCGTTTTTGGTCGCGATCGCGAAGAACTCCCCCCTGGCATACCACCTCCAAATTGCGGTACAGGCACACATGGCCTTCGGTTGAAAGAAAAGTACTGGTTTCGCCTCGTCGATCTGAAGACCGACAGGGTGGTCTGGATGTTCTCTATCCCAGAAGTGTTCGAGTATAACAAGGACAAACCTTTTTTTCATTACTTCTCCGGAACAGTGAGTATGACTGATACTCTGTGGCGAGAGAGTCACGCATGTCTGAGACGTCGATGCAGACCCGGATGTTTGGTTTCTGTTTTGACGAAGACGAAGAAGCAGCAGTATTTTTCAAGAAAGTCGTCGACCGAACGCGACGTCATTGTGAGTCCTCTCATACCCCTCACTCGTTTCACCGACTGATAGCGCCATGGCGGGTAACCTCGAAGCGGTCTTTCGCCCATTCCGTTCGGGCTCTACGAAGAAAGAAAAGACCAAAATACCTCAATTAAAGCCCGTCAAACGCAATATCATATCCAGCCCTACCCCTCACTCCTTTGTCCACGTCTCCCACGTTGGGATCAGCACCAAGGGCATCATCGAGTCGTCAAAAAATATCGAACCGGCATGGGGTGCCCTGATTGCTGATCTACAGGGTTACGGTATCTCGCCCGAAACTGTGAGTGGCAACATGGAGTACATAAAGGAATGCGTGACTGGTGCAACACCGGTGCGTGAAGGGGTACCCGGTGCTGTCGAATTTGCTGCTCCACGTGAGCGTTTGTTAATCCATAAAGAGTGGACTTTCATACTCACACTGACGTGTCTTTCATAGCACCGTTTGCACCAGCTCCTGCAAGCCCTCCTGAAAAGAAGCGAAAGATCCGTCGAAAGGTTCTGATTCTCTGATTGTTATTAAGTCTCGTTTACTGTTGCTCGGGAATTGTATCAAATTTTTCGTCTAGTATTGGCCTCGAGTACACACGCCTATTCTCGCAGGTATGATATGAGTAGTGTCGCTTGTAATTCTACTAATGCATTAAGGACATGGATGTACTATCGTATTTACAATGAGCTCATTGGGCTTTATGGTAACTCAACGTTCTGTTCTCGTGCAGGATACGTACGGTGCTGTGGTGTGGCGTCAGTTTTGGTGCGATCCATGTAACTCATCCACAAACCTCTAAATTGCCAGTCGCAACATGTTGTTCAAATTCATCAGAAGCGAGTCAGATCTCGGCCAAATATCCCTATGGATGATAGCATCAGCACGATCACGCCGGGACAACAGAATACAGATACGCACAATTCAGGAACCTGTATGGGAAAGAAGTATTACTGAGATATCACGTCAGTCAAGGCAAACACCGAAGGGACTCACCAATACGTCGGCACCAGAATCCTGGGTAAGTTAAGGGGGTTAATGAGAATCTTCCCGGAGATATTCTGTCCATACATACTTGTTTCGAATGCTTAATGTCATGGTGAAATAGGCAGACCGCCATAGGAGCCATGCTAGTCGGCCTGACTCCTTTGTTTTGATACCCGTCTCGGCGGTGGAGCGATCATAAATAGCTTTCCTGTAGCTTGGATTAAGAGGAAAGGACTAGATGGTCCCAGCAGTAACTCACCAATCGCCAAGATAAGCCATACTGCCTTGGTTATAGAACTCAAATGGTTTGGTGTGCTCCTGATCTTTGACAATCTTATTCAGCTTCTTTGCCAGATACTTTGCCTTCTGATTGGCGACTGGTCAAGTAGGGATCAGTAAGACACATAACCCGCAGCCCACGGGCGTCCGATAGGGCAAGGGCACAGACCTTGAGCTGTCGCAGGCAGCACTGCCGTTTTGATGATTGCAGCATCCCCAATGGCCCATACGTCCGGATCGATCTGGCCGTCTTTCATGATGACGTTCAAGTTGGCGTCGGTAATGAGACTTTTCCACGGTTGAGAAGGTCAGTCTGGAACGGATCGCGGATGAGTCACCGGCCAGCTCCTACCTCTGTGTCTTTTCGTCCTTCTCAATAGAATTGATTGACTGGATGAGGGGGTTGGGCGCTAACCCCGTACTCCAGACAAGGAGACCAAATGGGACTGTGATAGATGCTGGTGAGCTGGGCGGAGATAAGATTAGGAGGTGGCGAACGGAACCTTCTCCTTGTTCTTTAACGAACATCCTATCCTGTAGAGTGGGGGTAAGCGACAGCACCCGTGTCCATCGAACGCCACTCGCACCTTCTCGACACGTTCTACATGATGTCTGGTCTTGATGCTGATCCCATCTCTGCGGAATTTCTCCTCAGCGTAGCTGTGCTGGCGTGATTAATATGAGTCCATTTGAAAAACGTCCATCGCTCACCTTCCCAGAGACCTATCAAAGTTTCCAAGGATATTTGGGGCCACGTCATACAGCGTAATTTTGGCCAGGCGTGCGAGCGAGGGGTAATAGCGCTCTATCTCGGCGTGAAGTAAGTCGTGTAGCTCGGCCGCAAACTCGACACCGGTGGGGCCACCGCCTGTGAATATCATAAACGTGTTCAGAAGCCCTTGTCAGTGTCAACTATAAAATGAGATCATGATCTAGACTCGCCCACGATGCAGAAGTTGAGCAAGTTTCGCCGCTGGACGTCCGAGAGGATTGGCTGGTTGGCCTGTTCGAAACCTACATGACATGAGTGGCAATAACCTTCGACGGACCACCGCTGCGTACAGTCAAGGATACGGGTCCTGATTGCTCGGGCGTCCCGGACATCTTTCAGAAAATGTGCGTGTTCTTTGACTCCCGGAACGTTGAATGCTGTGATAACGTCTTGAGTCGTGCTGATGAATGAACACGACATGACTCACTTTGGGAATATGCTCCTACACCAATGACAAGTTTATCATAACGTAATGTGAATGGTGCTCCGGTGGCAGGAAACTGCGTTTCGGTTGGGGTTCCCCCGACCGCGAGCGCAGATGGTTGCTCAAACGGCACTGGAGGTGTCGCGGGCATCTGAAAAATGAGACAAGTGGGTCATTTTTGGTATAGATTACGCGTCCATGAACTGTACGCACACATTTCAGGGTCTTTTGCTTGAAGTCTGAGATAGGGGTCAATAATTTGCTAGAGCGCAGGTACGCGACTCGCCTATAACATCACACCAAGCCTGATAGGCCGCCTATGCGGTCAGGAGAGACGTCGTGAACAATGACAAGCAGAGACACACGGAATACACGTACCACCTGCGGAGAGTACTTTCTGACCTGGTGAGGAATGACGGTCAACAACACAACCCAAGCATCGAAGATGTAACAGAGAGGTGGGTCTTACCGGCTCTACAGCGCAACGAAACTCCAGTGTCCCGACAGCACAACTCGCCAATAACGGTGTAAAATTGAAAGCATTGGTGGGCGACACGACCGTGACGTCTTTGTTCAACAACTTGTCAACTCGTGCTTTGTCAACTGGTGATATTAATGGACGTACTCCACCGTTTCTTGTCAACACTTCGAAGGACTTCATATCCGCCCCATCCCGAACCAAGAATCACGAGACGCTGTTTACTCCTGGAGGAAGAGGAGCTGAACATCCGCGCAGCTTGAAGCGAGCAACGAGGGTGTCTCGGGCTTGTGAACGACATCGAGCTTGCACTCGAACGAACCAGGCTCATTGGAAATTTTGTGAGTGAAAAGAAAATAGTGAGATGTACTTATAGCCAGTTGGCTCCACCTCCGTTGCTTTGTTCCGCTAGTAGCGCTAAGCGGTGTGATAAATTGATCGGGTTATCTCGGGAGCGCATTTGACATAAGGGCTCCGTGAAACCTGGTAATTATGCCAATGCGCAGTATCACGGTGTTCAGTCTAGCCAGGCCCGGGAGTCAACAGCACCCTTTTATTTCTTACTATAGTGTGTCCGAGTCCAGCGGCAGAGGCAGATGAGCAAGTCGACCAAAGTCACATGACCCATTGGCTGATGATGTCATGAAAGTCAGGAATTTCAACATCCTCACAAGCAATCTTCAAGATTGGACCATCTACTTGTCAACGCCACTCGGAGTCTCGGACTCGGCACCATCGGTACGATTTGTGCCCAGTCAAATAGCTCAATGGACAAAGCGAGCAAACTCCAACCAGCGGTTACTTATTTCCCCCCAATGATCCGACTTGACCCAACCATCCCCGTTCCCTGCGGCTCTCTGACACCAAATTTGCGGACGTCTTCTTCTCAGGATCATCCGAGCTAACTTTAATTCACAGTATGCTTCCCAAGCACCCAAGCCTCACCGTGGGCAGCGTCCTCGTTCAATGCTCATCGGCCCTTTCTGATGATACACGCATTCTTCTATTTCGCTTGTCGAGATCTAGATCGACTTGCTATGACATTCGCCCCTCTGTCCATTGACCTTATACGTTGCGTGGATGAGGAATGGGGCGCATTCCTAACTTACATCAAGAATGGTACAATCCCTGATCTCGAGGACATTAGTCGTGTTCGAGCTCACTTGTAAATAAGCTGGGGGTTGGCCAGTATGCGCTGCATCATACTCAAGTTGAATAGGTTCACTTACACGTAAGTCCTGAACGCGCTGCCAAACTCCGTGAAATCGGTTCTCCTTCCTCCTGCGTGGGACGGGCCGCGCGTGTTTGCCCAAAGCTGAGGATGTTCGTAGCCACAACCAGTGGCCCATTCGCTACTTACCGTACTTCCGAAGGTGTGTATGTCACTGTCTCTATTCTTATCGTCGGACACCTAACCAACACACAGTTGAGATCCGTCTTTCGGCCAACTATCGCCATTCGCAATTTTGGGTATGGTGCGACGGAGCGTGTCATGGCTGCTTCCTATGACACGGATGACCCCGATATGTTTGTCATTCAAATCGAAGATGTCGGATCACTGCGGGGTACAAGTACCCGCTCGGTGAGGCTGCCCCTTTTACCTAGTATATGATTGTCATACTTAGGGTAGAGCACCCCGCCGGGACATAAATGAATAATTAAAAAAACGAAGATGTCATCGAGTTTTTTTGACGTCGCAGCAGAGGAAACTCATGAAACATACTTCAGGCAGTCAGTTTCTGATTCCCGACACTCGAAGCATTCGTTGACGTGCGGCTAGTGGGACTTGGAGGCAGATAAACAGCATCAGGTAGTGGTGACCACCAGAGAGGCTTGTGGCGGTATCTGCTGGGGGACGTTATCGACATTGTAGGGTTCGACGGTGTCGATGGTTCGCCGGTCCTCAAGTACTTGGGTAGAAAATCGCAAGTCGTGTTTTACCTTGTGCGGCACTATTTGACGAAGACGACTCTCTTACAGCTTATCAATTCGGTTTCCCTCTCAGACAGTGACCTTGTCGCAGCCATCTTCGAGGATATCATACAGGTACATACTAAGTTCACGGCGATCGTAGTAGACGATCGCACGCTTCCCCGAACGGTAGGCTGCTTTGCGGAGGGACAACTGGGTATGTACATGGCCCGCCAGCCACCATTTAACCGAGTCTTCTTATAGGACCGAACTCGCAGCTTGCTCCCAAAAACCTCTTTGATGCCCTCGTTGCTATCAACCATAAACACCGGGACGTGTTTGATCAAGGTTGCACTCGTCTCCCGACCATCCGGATTGTTAAGCCCGGCACATTCATGCAGCATCGTCTGCGAAGGGGAGAGAAGGTGAATATTGGGGGGCCAGACTAAAGTCCCAGTTGTCTTGTTGAAATTCGCCGCCCAAGAGTGGTTTGAGGAGAGGGTCGTTCAAGAGCTTTGGAGTGTTACGGTTGAATCACGACGGTTGGTGTCGTCCGGAGTGGATGGGCACTGGAAATCCGCTGGGACTATGATGTATGTACCTTCAATGGGTCAGTGAATACACCAAGCTCTACCATGATTTGCTCCTACGGAGTCCGGCGGGCAGAGGAGCTGCATGATATGCTCCATGAAAATGACGACTCCAGATATATCCCGCTGCTGTATACGCCCTTGGCTATCTATCCTTCTACTATACAAGTGGAAGCACTCCAACCGAAGGGCACCGATCGGCGGCGGCTCGTTCTCTGGCATCCCGTGAGCCAGTTACGATCCTCTTCCCTTCATGCGAGAAAGCGACGCAGCATACGAGGAGATGGTGTTGTCGGATGAGATGTGGGGCTCAATGTCTGTCAAAAGGTCTCAGAGACACATGAAGTTGTTTCCAGAGGCCGACGCGAGGACCGCAAGGTGAGACAGCAGTTGATACCGATGTTGTGTCCAGTGCGGATGAGCAGGGATAGTTGTAGGCTTGTCTGTTGGCGGTAGAGCAACGTTCCCTCGTGTGCGTCCCGGGTGCAGGTAGGTGGTCGTCTGAACGTGACCTTGTCCGTGGTGTATGCGAGGGACGTGGCACCGCCCCACTGGTGCAAGTTTGCAGCGCGTCAGTGATATTGCCCACCACTCGGGCTGTGTTGTTGACAGACGCGGGTGGTGGGGGGAAGACCGGTCCGAATCAGCGCGAGGAATCAGAGACGGAGGACACTGTGTTTGGTTCGGCCGACAATGAGGTTAACTGCATGCAGCTATCAGGTGCTGTGTCGGGTCGTCGTGTCGAGTAGGGTCATAATGTGGCTTACTCAGGTCGGAACCTCAACGCTAGGCTTCACCCTATCACACCTCCGTGTCCCGGGGTTGGTGTTTCTTGCGGCTCGTGTTGTCAGATCTACCATTGTGATGGTCACTCCAGGATTTCGTTGGTTTGGTCTGAGACGTCATCGTCACAGGGGGTGTATGCTTGTGAGAGATAGCGGTGCCCAGCCTCGGTTCTCGATCAGCTGCGATGATTGGGCGGAGGTAGGATATGTGCGCGAGACTCCGAGAACATCAGAGAGGGCTTTGAAAGGAAGTGAAGGGGAAGACTCCTCCGTCCTACTCGTACACACGTATCTTTTCATCACCCTAGACGGAACCATAACTGCATCAATAAGCATCCATCAAAACCTAAACAGAAGAGAGTAAACGTAATACTTACAAGGTCACCTGGTTGTTCATAACAGCCTGCACCCTGCTCTTCCAGGAGGTATCAGCTTGTACAACGAAGCTCGACCAGTCAGTCGATTCTGGTGTTATTTGAACGTTGAACGGCGAGGTTAGCCGCCATACGCAGTCAAGTGAAAGTCGTACAAAATAAGAAAAGCAGAACGACTCATTCCAAGGTGCTAAGTGCTTACATAACACTCGTTTGTGCTCTCACCGTGAACTTCATCGAGATTTATGTCTGCCCGAGAATTGTCTTCGAGCTCGAGCGCAGGGTCCGAAGCCCCGGAACAGGCTACCGTAGAGACTACCGAGGAGTCGCCCGAGACCTCAATGCCTGAAAATGGGAAAGGGAAACCAACGCAGGCGATGACTATGGAGGAACGGATGGCCAAGTTGGAGCGACTTCGGGCCAAGATGGTAAGTTTCTTAGATTTTACGGTCGTTTAACTCACGTACTGAGTGTGCCCCCCTTCAGCGAACGTCCACGAACGCAAACCGGAAATCACTTGTCGAAGAGTCTGCGAAGGCCAAGACGACAGCTCGGGACGCCGCACGACTTGAACGACAGAAAAAGTTGGCGGAGATGTTGCGGTCACAGGCAGAAGCGGAGGAAAATGGCGAGGACGTCGAGCGGTCTAAGAACTGGGAGTGGACAATAGAGGATAACGAGAATTGGGAAAAGAAGAAGGCACGAAAGGCACGAAGAGCAGACTATGAGTTTCATGGTGCGTCTTTGGACTTTCCTTACGAAAACACTTGAGTGCTCACTGAGAGCTGCAGATGATGCACATGCTGCGAGGCGGCGATATAAAAAGGATTTAGACCTGCTGAAACCTGACGTAGAGGTTTACAACCGACAAAAGGAACAGGTTCTGAGACTGGTTTCTGGGGCGCTTTCACAATCGGGCAGCTCGACCCCGTCAGGCTCATCATCTGCCATTACCACGTTCGACGTCGCAGGTAGCCAGGTTTGTGTGTGTTTCACGTCTCCAGCTATGAGGTTGATATAACGCTTGGGCTTCATAGATGGTCCCGACGACAGAACAACGGATGGCCATGGACAACTTTTATAGAGACGCTAACACCTTGTTGTATGCTGACAACAAGCCTACCGAGGATGCCATCGATCGAGTTGTCGGTAAAATTAACCGAGAGTAAGTGTTTCGTTTGTCCCGACGTCGACACATCCTGATTTACTCCCTGCAGCATTGACAAGAAGGCCAAGTTCTCTCGCAAGAGACTCAACGAGGAAGAGGGTGATATCACATATATCAACGAACGGAATCGCGTCTTCAACAAGAAGGTGCGTAATTTTCGCTGTCACGACACATACTCGAAATTTACAACCTGATATTTTCATCATAGATTGCTAGATACTATGACAAACACACAGCCGAGATTCGTGCAAGCTTCGAGCGCGGAACCGCCTTATAGATGGATGGCTCTGGGGTTGCTATTCGTTGGGATGCTTGCTCACTCTTCCTAGTATTCAACTCTTCCTAGTATCGGACTCTTATTGTATAACCACTATTTATAGCAAAGGCTTTCCAGGCAACTTCTGCACCCAGGTGCCATGTACGGTTATTGAAATATCAGTGAACACCAGCACTGCGAAGAGCATACTGCATAACCCATGATACTCGTGCTAAGAATCTCCGCCAGCAAGCCAGTTTCCCGGAGCGTGGTGCCACGGTCTGGAAAGGAACCGCGCCAGTATCTTGAGAGATGAGAACATTGGCGCAGGGTCATACAGTCGTTCTACTGCCATCGATGATATTGCGAGCTGTTGTTGCGTCTGGCTACCGTGACCAATGTGGAAATTCAGTATAGGCTATGGACGTGATGGGTATCCTGACATTGCTGACGGGGCATCACAGAAACAGGAGTATCAACCGCAGCTTAACGAGTAGCGTTCTTGCAATGGTGCTGTCGTTGTTCGACGTCTACCATCATCGATCTCCGGGTCGACACGGGTTACTCCGTCCGAGAGATGTAGTTCATACACCTCCGACCGCCCCCGACGTGCATATCCTCTAGCACAGTACACAGATTCCAGAAATTGGCGATACGAACCACTACAAACATGTACATTGGAGCCATCGTGATTCTATTGATACCACAGAAAGGTTTTTTTTTTGTCAGCGACGTTCGAAGAACAACGCAAGAAATCTCGCGATGAGAGGCTATCAAACCGTACCACAACTTTATATGCATGATTCCAGGCAAGTTATTGCCTCAAGCTGCACAAACGCCAACAGAGCTGAACAACCGACTCATCCAATGTTCGCCATAAATTACGCTGGAAGAAAGATCATCAAGGCTCTGATCATCGTGCTGAACGACCAACATACGACCGTTCGCGTCCTGCATGAGATGTGCTTGCGCGCCCGAGGATTTAAAAAGCCAAGATCAACATTTGCAGAACAAGCTATCTAATGCAAAACTCGTATGCTTGACCCTACAGGTTCGAACCTCTCTCGTAAGATTATGCAGTTCATAAAACCTATGAAGAAGCGTCAGCATCTTGAACATGCACGGAACAACAATGAACAAGGTTATGAAGGATCAGAATTGCAGAAGTAGAAAATCAGCAGTTGAACGTGTGGTTCATAAGACTGTTGAGCTTGAATGTGATATTTTGTTCATCAAGTACACCCCCGACAGCGGGTTTATCTGGAGAATGAATGAAGTATGTAGAGCTTACCTTGAAACTCGCACTCGTTGAGTCGTGTCGTGAACTCGTGAGGGTTTTATGTGGATGAAAAGTTTGATGAACAGAAATTGCGATCAACATATGAGTTGCCCAGTTTGAAGCCCCGACTCCGCGAATTTGCCTTGCCAGCAAGTCGTCCAACTGAATCACCCTGGGTTTCGAAGCTTGAAGGTCAAGTCGGCGTGATGACACATGGAGGTTGACTAGTGACTCAAGGAGCTCTTTCTGATGCTTTTTCCAACAAAGATGGGCAGCTTCTCCAACTACCTGGCGCGGGTTGTCTAGATCCATGAATTCCGTCTTGCAAAACTTAGACTAGCTCAAACGACACCACGGATGCATCGCGCCAAAGTGACTCCGATATTCGGTAACTTCGGTTGCATTACACGCAGCTTGAACAGGAGATGTGGCACTAGGGCTGTCATGATGCTTGTTTACGGCTTCTGGTTCGACTTAATGACGGGACAGATCAAGGACAGAGATAAATACCCCATGTTCTCTTGGACTTCCCTCTATCGATTGCCCTACAAGTTTTTACGGTTAGTATGACCGATCCTGCGCTATCAGAATCAGGTAGTCCACAGACGGCAGAGGACCACTCACCATTAGCCATGCAAGAAAAGTTTGCAGAATCTGCTCCAACTGGTCAATTCGTGTACCGCGAAAATCTTGACCATGTCAAACGCCAGCTCGGGAGACAGCATATCCAGATGTCAGTAATATCACGATTCTCTAGGCCTGTTTTGCTGATGCTGCTTCGAGCAGGATTGCGGTGTGTCCATTCCCCTACTAGTGAGGAATAAACTGAACGTACTGTAAGCTTGCCGGAACCATTGGCACGGGTCTCTTCCTTGGTCTTGGAGAGATTCTTGCCATTTGCGGTCCTTTGGGCTCGCTTATAGTCTATATCCAGGTTTCCACTGTAATCTACGCGTATGTTCATGTTCTTCGCTGCCGCGATTGGCATGCTTTACTGACTTCTTCTAGGACAGCATTGTCGGTAGGTGAGATGGCAGCGTACCTGCCTATAACCGGATCACTGTTGCACTATGGTAGGTTGAATATCGCCGGTTTCATGCTGAAAGCTTATTCGGTGGATAAAGCCGCTAGATGGTTGGACCCTGCTGTTGGGTTTGCGGTGAGTAGATCGCAAGAACGGGCGAGAAAGCAACTGATGCATTTGACCACAGCTTGGCTGGGTTCGTGTGTAAATTTCACCACTGGCATCATGCTCACCTTCACGCAAAACTCAATCAAGAACTACTTCTATGTGTGTTATCTCGACCTCTCGTTCGTTTCCTTTCCTTAACTTCGATACAGTGCGCAGCCATTGCTGTTCCTCTCGAGATTACAGCCTTGTCTGCAATGGTTGCTTTCTGGGATGCCGATGTGAGTGGCTCTGTTTACGATCTCCCTTTCCCCGCGCCGTCTGTCTAACGCATGGACCAGCCAAATCACACTGCAATCTACATCGCTGTTACCGTGGTGGCGCTGTTTTGCCTCAACCTGTTCGGTGTTCGGTCAGTGTACATTACCCATGTCAGGTCTGCATTGTCCTCACAACACCTTCATTAGGTGGTTTGGAAATTGTGAGTTGGACTGATTATACCGTTGTGTGTCGCTCACTCTGTGCAGCGGAAATCGCCTTTGCCACCCTGAAAAGTTAGTGGGCGCTGGGTCTACAAGTCATATTGCTGACCATTCTTACTATTGCAGTCATGCTTGTGGCTGGTTTGGTAAATCAATAAACCACCTCTGGAACCATCCTCATAAAGTTATTAGATCATTGGAGGACTTGTGGTCAGTCTCGGTGGAGGACCTGATCATGAAGTGTGAGTCTTGAATTCATTCCTTGGATGTTACTGATCTTGCACGATCAGAATTGGTTTCAGGGTAGGAAAGTTGATGTTTGTCCGCACTGCAGCTTATTCAAACTGTCAATAGTACTGGCGAGACCCAGGACCTATGGTTTCCAGTGAGTCAATTTCTTCGTCAGAAAACAACACATCAACAAGGCCTCAACGCATGTAGCCTTGGAGCCAGGAGCTACTGGTCGTTTCCTTGGTTTGCTTGTCGCTATTAGCCCTGCTGTGTTCTCCATGGGTGGTATCGAACTCATTGCGATGTAAGCCTCTCTAAGGAGCTTGGTGTCACGGATTCGCCTTACCTCTGCTTCACAGCACCGCTGCTGAGTCGAAGCAGCCTAGAACAAACGTTATCAGGGCAATGAAGACTGTAATCTTCCGATTGGTGTTGTTCTTCGTGAGTGATACTCGTGCTCGTGTATCTACCAGCGCTAACCCGATTGCTTAGATCTGCTCGGTGATAGTAGTTGGGATGCTTGTTCCATCCGATGACCCCGCCCTCTTTCAGTAACATCTCCTTTATGTTACATGCTGACCTCAATTTAACGGTTTTCTTATAGGGCTGGATCGTCCGTTGGCCAGTCTCCCTTTGTGATAGCGTTCTCCAGGGCAGGCATCAAAAGTACCTGAACCGTTATGAGATAACTGAGTCGATCATTGACCGGTTTCTTCCTAAATGCAGCGCTGCCTTCCGTGATCAACGCTGTATTGATCACCTCTTCATTCTCTACAGCAAACACATTCATCTTCACGTCTTCTCGCATCCTCTATGGTATGGCCGTACAAAACCGGGCTCCCAAGATCTTCGCGACTTGTAGTAAGGGTGGCGTCCCATGGATTGCAGTGGCTACGGCTGTACGTTTCAGCCGAAGTTATATAGCATGTCGCCAATTGATGATCGCTTCCTGAAGTGGCTCTTCTCATTCCTGGCATTCATGAACGTCGCTTCGGCATCAGGAACTGTCTTTAAGTAAGCATCTTTTCTCAATCGTATGTGTTGGGAAATACTGATCATCAACCAGTTGGTTTGTCAATCTGGGTGGGTCCCGTGTGCGCTGTCCCTGGAGTTCGACTAACCCTTGGGTGAAGCTGTCATGTCTGGACTCCTTGGGTAAGCTTCGGTTTGCCCCCAGTGGCATCCGTCACTAACGTTTGCTTATCCAGCTGGTTGATGATTAACACGACTTACTTGCGTTACTGTGAGTGTCTGAGCTCTAACAACAAGGAATTGATGGGATCTGTTGCCCAGTTTACGGCTTGAGACTTCAGGGCATCGTGCCTCGCGGCATATACAGATCACCCCTGCAGCCCTATGCATCTATGTGGGCAATTTTCTGGTGAGCAACAGTCACCCCGATAGCCAGTTTCGCTGAGTGAGGTCACAGGGTTATCTTCTACATTCTCGTCAGCGGCATGTCTG
Source organism: Paxillus ammoniavirescens (assembly GCA_014904835.1). NCBI lineage: Eukaryota > Fungi > Basidiomycota > Agaricomycetes > Boletales > Paxillaceae > Paxillus > Paxillus ammoniavirescens. The sequence goes on from MU120910.1 coordinate 147,219, forward strand.
TGTTCTGGGATTGGAGCGCCTCCCAATTCATCGCTACATGTGAGTAAGCTGGCGTGGAAGGGGAAACTTGCGCTGAGGCGTGTTTAGACATCAATTTGCCCATCTTCGTCTGTCTTTTCGTTGGTTATAAGCTGTGGTACAAAACCAAGATAGTACGCGTGTTTTTTTCCAGTCTTAGAGATTCGTCTGACAGATCGCAACCAGGTTTCCCTTGCTAATCTCGACTTCGTTTCGGTACGCGATTACTCTGATCTATGTCGTCGTGATATTGACTTGTCCCGCAGAACGTGCCGAGTCTCGAAGGAACTGGAGACGAAGGATTGTTATTAGAGAAACCCTCCAAGTTGAAGCAACTATTGGCAATCATGTGATGGCCCTTGTGTTGCCACCTTGCGTTTAGACTCTTGATACCTATATATATGCGCGTAGTATGTAGCTTCAAACGCGCTCGCATCGTCGATTCGCTGACCCCATCTGATTCCTCGACCACCTTGGCAAGTCCGTTTACATGTCTCCCCACCGCCTGACGTAGTATAACCAGCTCCTCGTCCTTCTCCTTCGACACGTCTTTGGCTCCAGGAACCAATTATTGAGGTGGGGATGTCAGCGAAATTGTCACTGCCTCAATCACACTTCTTCCGCTTCCACGCATCGTCCGTTCGATTGGTTCCGAGATATGCCCCCTGGATTTGCCTGTCTGATACTTCTTACATAGCATGCTTCAGTCGTACATTGAATCGGGCGAACGTCATTGGCGGGGCGCGTCGCACGGAGGGTACCTACTAGTAGCACAAGTGTCAAAAAAGCGAATCTGGCGGACGCCGACGATAGAAGGTTACCTTCAAATCGGTAGTCGATTCACTACAATTCGATCTGTGAGGTCAGGCCCATAGAGAATATGAAGCAAAATACAAGAAGGGAATATCAGCAAGGTCACTAACAATCAGGCGTAGAAAATGCGGTACAGCGATCGCGCTGGAAGGTATACGAACAAGATACTCAGCACGATAAAGAAGAGTATGAGTACTAATCGTCGTGATATGGGATGACGTCGGCTGTGCAACCTCATGATATTATTCTTCCTGTCTGTTTCGTTTATGAAAGTGTTGTAGCGGCGGGTAACAGCACCCCATTCTATGTTCCCCACGACGCAGTCGACCAAACCATCTGCGTATGATGAAACTTGTCGATCAAGATCAGCATCATCAAATGACGGTAGGTTCTCCCTGCATGCGTGAAAGCGATCGAGGGCTACTTGGAAGAGTTTCGCAGCGTAGCAAATCCTCGCTTGCAGATCCAAGCAAGCAATCGTCGGGTCGCTCAGGATCACCGTCAGAAGATTCTTCAATGCTCTGTTGTGGGAGTAATCTTTCTTGAAGGAGTAAATGTCCTGACCAAGGCAAACGTGAGACAAACGACACTCAGGGGGCTCGGGAGATAGTATCTGTGCGGGTTTTCCTCACATTGGCAATGACGATCATTTCCAATGCGACATTCTCCATCTCTTCCACAAGTGGATGGGCCAAAACGTGGGCAGGAATGTAGAGGCGGCGAATGGACCGCACCAGGACAAAGAATGGACGGGTGCCGATGGTCTCCCGACGCATGTCCATGTAAGATTGGACATCGCTAGCTGCATGCTTATTTGGATGCGCTTCACTGACAAGTGCTTCTCGAGCGATGTTTTCGGCATATAATTCGTTAGCGGTAATGAATTGGGGCCAGTGAAATGGATCGACGACTGCCTTCATGGCGGGAACTAGTTCCCTGCGTTGGCGACAGTTTAATAACTCGTTACATAGATAGAAGGTCATTCGGCTAACTGACCTCCGCATGATTTGGATAAATGGATAATGAGAGGTTGTTCCCGGGTCATTGTCCCGTAGCGTGTTGACCCACAAATGGGAAATGTCCACAAGGTCTGTTGTCGAGGAACGGTCCCTTCACGATGTGCCCAGTGAGCACAGCTCGTAATGTATGAGCATCAACAAGATACATACGTGCGCTTTTCTAGAATGAGAACAGACACCAGATGATTGGTTATCGCCCTCAGTTCCTGACAAGAGGCAAGGGGGCATGTTAGGGCGGCCAGTAGGGGTAACTCGGCCTTATACGCCTCCTGGCAGTAAAGCGCCAGGGCCCAGGAATTAGCACGGGGACAGGATGAAGGGTGTGCACACGCACGACAGCTAAGAACCAACCAAGCGTCTTGTTCACCCATGCGTTATATCCAGTTTTAGCCTCCTGGAAGTAGGGACTGATATCGCCACCGGGCTTATCGGGCAATAAGGCGAGCAAGTCGGGAATCCGATAGACTCCACCAGGCATGAAGTGCAGACAAGGGCAGACGGCACACCACAAACCTCACGCATTGTGGTATTTGTAGGCCCGATTATTTCGCTTTCCCCCACACCACCCTTTTCGTACGCCATGACGGAATTGGCTCCCAAAGGACCGCATGTACTGGTACCATTAGTTGATCCATGCGTGTACGGTAAGACGGGGATGACGGTGGAATGACGAGGGAGTGAGAGAGGGTGGGAAGAAACATGGGGTGAAAAGATGCCGAGCGCTGGTAGCGCGCTTAAGAAGTTGTAGATACCAACCATATACCCTCGAACTGAGCCTGCGCGCCGCGATCCGCAGCGAGATGCCCTTGCATTTTTACACCTCAATCGTGAGACTCCCCACCATGACGGGCACTCTCCGTAATACCCCCCATCTCTAGATCGCCAGCATCTCCGCGGCACTCGCGAACACCATGGTGCTAGTGTTCCTGGACATGCATTGCAATTTGTGAAGCGTCGAACCCAGAATCGATATCCCCCTCAACGTCATGGGCACTCGCACGCTGAGAACGAATCGGGGTGCAAGGACGTACGGAAAGATGCACGAGACCACGCCCAGGACCAGATACGCTGTGACTGGCTCGATCGTCATTCTTTGGTCGCTTTGTACACATGTGGCGACTGCCCGACGAGCTGGGCGACGGCGAAAAGGCAAAGGACAACACCAATGATAGATCGGGGGCAAGGCTGTATGTGGCGAAGAGAACTCCAACGAGAGATGTAGTGGTGTCAGTCTCGACACATAATTTAACGTTCGCTACCTCCGAAGTGGTCACTGAACAAAAAAGGAGAGGAAGGATAAATGACGAGTTCAGTACACTGATAGCCTGTAATCAGCCCGTAATTTACCTGCCAGGAGGCCTTTGGGGTTGCCCTAGATAATAAAACCGGCGACGAGAAGGACCATGGTCGGGATGTACATTACAAGGAGGACGGCGAGGATTCTTCTGGACGCCTTGTACATTGCATAGACACGCAGGATCATCATCAACACTAGCAGCGCCACAATTTTGAGGCCTAACTTACCAACCCGGTGCAAGGTGACTCACGATCAGCGACACCAAGGAACACGAGTAATGTCCACATTCCGATTATACAAAGCACCGTGCCTGGATAGACTTCGCACGTGATGAGAAAATGGACTCCGGTGCTTACACCTTTGACATCAACGTTATGTGTTAAAGCATTCGAGTGAACGAGTAGATACATACGTCTAACGAGCCAGGTCAGTCGATGTGGAGCTGCAATTGGAAAAAAAAAAAGGACGAACCATGACAGGCCCGGGCACGAGGGCGGTGCCAACTTTGAGTGTCATAGGTTAGTTTCATTAAGGATCATAAAGTCTTGCACATACAGAATGCTTCGAGCCTTTGCGGGCGCATGTCAGCATCCAACATGTGCGTGTGTAACTGTCAACCTATAGTACAGTAAAACATCCTAGGTAACGGACCTGTAATCAGACTCAGCTCCGAGTCAGTATATCAAGAGGAGGCCTGATACGCACACCAACAATGAAAAACATAGACACCCAGGACCAGGGTCTCTTCTACAGGACGCGTTAGAGGTAGCAGCTGCGAGAGACATAGCAATTTACCCAAACATACTCTATCTGTATGTATTGTCAGCGATCAAGACTTGGCATACAGAATGGGAAAACACCATATCACATACACCTCGCTGGTGAAGGTGAGGACTGACATAAATATTATTAACGTCGATTAGGTGAACGAATAAATAGTGTCCATAGCATCACTCACTGTAGTCACACCCAACGACGGTCGCACACAAACTGTGATGGTCCGTCGAGGTCGCTCGACTGCGATGAACAACAGCCACACCAGATGTGCAGTCACCCAGCTGAAAATCCGCCAAGATGAACTGGATTACAGAAGGCGCGGTACTGAGCTCCAACTAAGGCAGAACTCCGAAGAAACGAGGAGCGTCACAGAGAGGAGCTACAGGGCCTTGGCTGCTTATAACTGTCAAAAGTTGTGAAGCTGCACATCACTGGCCCAGCATCATGAAACGGCAGTAATCATTGAACAATGAATGAGTTTTATTTGGAGTCAGTGATCATCGATCATCATCGACGAAACGTTGCGGTATGAATGCGCGCCACCCCCAAAACGCCCAAGATTACGATCGACACTTGACATACTTTCTAGTTGTGTGTTGTGCGGCACGGGAAGGGCAGCATTTGGAGTAATATCATGATGGCAGACATTCTGAGTGCAGATCTGCGGAACAGTCACTGGCAAAATAATGATGCTGGGAGACAGTGCAAGTCTAGATCTAAAAATTGTATTCGTAGCAGAGAAGATAACACCCAAAAATTCCCAGGCTTCCGAGATGCTTTGCTGTACTTAAGTTAGTGGTCTTGTGATGCGTCTGTAATACTCAGCGGCAGTGAGTACTATGCACACCCCGTCCATCCAAGCTAGCAGTTACAAGTTACAACGTCTCCATGATACTGGTGTGTTCAGTCCAGTCGATGGCTATAAAAACCGAGTACGTGCACTATTTGTGATGGGGCTCGCAGCTTGTGATCGCAGAGACGTCGATTTCTTTGGGTAATTAAGGACACAGCCTCAGTGAGCCAAAGTTCCGTCTGTCATATCTTGACATTCGATGATTTCGGACGCTGGACGGAAATAAGACCCTAGATGGGTATCAAGCTAAAATCAGCTAGCCATTCCTATTCTCTTTGGACAATTAAGGACACGGCCTGAGAGGGCCTGAGCCAAAGGCTGCGAAATATGCTGAAATATGATGGCGTTGACGATCGTGATCGGCGGACGAGACGATGCAGCCCTGTACCAAAATCAAGCTAAAATCAACTAGCCTATCAATCTCCTCGCGACGCGCGTTGTTATTGATTGCTACTCGCAACTTGAACTTGGAAGAAGGCGACAGGAAGCGACACACACCATCAATCATGCTGCGTTTCGCTCCTGGCTCACATCGAGGGATCTACAGAACTTGTAGCGATTCGCACGACGAGCTGGAATGTGCCGATATGATGCTAGTCTGGACCTAAGGGACACTGCAAGCCTGCTGGGAACCAAGTTAGACCAACGAGGGAGAGGCTAACACTTGCGAGTTTATTATAATTGTCGCTCAGCGCTCAGTACTCGAGAGTTCGCTCGAGACTCGAGAGTTCGTGATCGGTATCATGGCGCTTCCGAGTCTCCCCCCTTACTATATGGCAGCGACGCTTGACACTTGACACTAGTACTTTGAGTTTATGCATGCGTGATCAGCACAGGGGTGTAAATTGTTGACGAAGGTTGATATATATATCGACCCGCAACTTGAACGTTACCGTGATAGGCCCAGCCCCGGAGGGATCCTTCGACTCATGCCACCCTGAGCATCCGCAAATTGTCTCACGCCTGACCTGTCCGGCCATCTAGTCTAATTAAAAGTCGCATACCTCCGTGGCTCATCGACGCCGCGCATCACCTACCTCCTCGTTGCTTTTGGTCGCCATTTCGCGCGTGTGCATGAGCCCAAGTCCTTGACCCCCACCTATCTCATCCGCCGGGGGTCTTACCCCAGATGGAACATACCTCCGCGTTCCTGAGAAATTCAGAGTCCGAGTGATACCAATCGACTCTAGCCTGCTCCGAAAAAAAAAAGCTTGACAGCAACGTACGTAACCCTCAATTCAAGGGTCACCAAGCCGGGGGGAGACTAAGTATCAAACCGGCGAGCGAGTGATCCGCCAGTGGCAGATCACTCTCAGGTGGGTTGTCGTTATCCCCTGGACCTTCCCTATGTATGCTGTGATAGTGCCTTGGTGGTCGTGGGGACTGCCGCAACCAGGAACAGACTGTGAGCAAACTGTGAGTGTCTTCTCTCAAATTTGTTAGCTGCGGTGGGCGATAAGTGGTATATATACTACAGAATCAGTGGTGGGACATCCTGGTGGTTATTGGCCTTTGTTGGCCCATCTAACTCAGCTTACGACGCTCAGAGTTGCCAAGGAGCGCTTGTGGAAAAAACTCTGGAAGATGGGGCTAGAGCTTGCCAGGTTAACTGGCCCGTCATGATGCGGCCCGTCGGCGGTCAGTCAAATAATAATTCATCTGCCGTTGATCAACGTTATGCAACGGAGACGCTGGGTCAAAAAGGGAAGTTCTTGACCTGCGCCCAGGTTGCAAAACGCTTTTTTCGAGTTGTAGGTGTGCTTGGCTACCAGCGCCCATGATCATGATGTCCCTGTGTTCCCTAGCAAAATTATCTTTCCATACCAGCGGGTCTAGAACAAGGAATTCATTTCCTTCCCGAGGCACACGGACGATGGACCCTTGTGCTCGAGTAGGCCAAAGACTCAGGATGGTGCCAGGTGATCTGATGTTCTGAAGTTCTCGACTTCGCACAAATCGCACAGCCCATTTCGATGGCCCTGGTCCGCCCGCAAATATAAATGTCCCACGTAGGCGTATTGCCATCCAGATTCAATTTTTCCCTCCTCGTTATGTCTTCAAAGGTATGCGTCCCCCTCGCGTGCAAAAAGGTGTTCTGATCCCATTGGCCCGTGGCTCACAGGAGATGTCTGGGATCTCATCAACTCCTCGAACAGCGGAAAGAGAGTTTTGTTGCTACGACTACCAGCTCAGGCCCAAAAAGCATGGGGCAGAGCAGAGGTATATGAGCGCGACAACTGGCAAGTGTCGTCGACTCAAGGTTCAGGCCACGAACCCCGCTCCGCAGACCAACCAAGTCCGGATCAGCGACGGTTCGCGTAAATCCAGCAAACTTGCCATCTGGCTCATTCGTTGTCCTCCCAAATCCGCGGAAGAGGTCCTTGTGTGGATCGGGACGTTCATCTGGTTCACCCTTTTACTCATCTGGCCATTCGGTACTCCCACCTACAACGGATTCTATCACGCGTATCAAATGAGATACTGGGGCCAATTCTGGGCAGCTCGCTCTTCCAAGGAACACTCCACTCGTCTCAGGGAGCTTGTTGGTCATGAGATGCCTACACCTGCTGGCATATCTGCGACCACAAGAAGCATAACCCACGCCCTCCATCCCCGCGTCCTCATCATTCATGGCGAGAAAGGCTGGTACAAAACTGACAGCTCTCACGTCATCATAAACGAGCCTTACATCGCTATTTCTTACCGACAAAGCCAGGTCTTCCAACGCGGCACAGATCCCGCAGGAAAAGAGAGAGAGCAAGAGCAAAAGCGGAGGTTTATCGAAATGGTTCGCGCGACGACTTTAGCTTGTGGGTATCACGCCTACTGGCTGGATCTCGAGTGTCTGGGCGAGACGTCCGCGGAAAAGAATTTGGATGTCTACCGGATGTCAGACGTCTATCGAGGCGCCGCGTTCACCCTCATCACCCTTCCGAAATCGGACGATCCTTTGGATCGCCACGATATTAAGAGCTGGAGGAGCTGGGGTGGACGTGTCTGGACCCTGCCTGAAGCGCTTCTGAGCTCTGAGCTGCGGTACAAAATTGGCTTTGACAACTCTCCTGTTATCCCCCTCACTCTCCACGACCTCGCAAACAAGGCTTACGAGCGCTACGACGAAGAAACAGCTATTATCAACGCTTACAGCGGGAGAGATCCCCTCGAGCGCCTCGAGCGACTTACGCTCTTAAAGGCTGCAATCTGGCGTCGACAGAGCGCTGCCTTGCCGCAGAATCCAGCCCAGCAGCCGCAGAACGCCACAACAGGTGCCTCGGAAGGTGCATACCCAGCAGAGAAGGTGTACGCTCTCATGGGGTTTTTTGAGCATAGGATCATGCCCAACCCGCTGGAGAGCGAGCTTCAGGCTCTGGCCAGACTATCTATGGCCAACGACAACGATCGCATCGCGGAACGGATGGTCTCTCTCCTTCCAGACCGGATTCCTCAACAAGCTTGCTGGTATTCTGACGACGACGTCTACCAATCACGCCTTTGGGATATCGAACCCGAAATTCAAGTTGCTGGAGTGACTCGGAGTGGTGCCTTAGTTCTTGATGGGTGCCGCGCCGCAGCGATCCGGTGGAAGGATTTTCCGAACATGGCATTTCAAACGACGTACTCGTTCAAGCGTTCTTTCGCGGGGGGATTGCCATACTTTTTCTGGCATATTTTGTTAATAGGGATTGTAACAGTGCAGTTCAGTCAAAGTGCAGGCGCCGCCATCATTGTTTTTGGCATTATCCTCATGCTCGCCGCCCCGTGGTTGGTCGCCTATGCCAATTCTGGTCGAATCCTGTTTGCGCAACCTTGGTTCATTGGTATCAAAGGGGCGCTGACAGCCGAACAAGTGTCAGAGCACTTGTATGGAGGTGCCCTGTCTGGTTACCCCCGCATGACTTACACGGCCACTGGATCACCATTTTCAGTCCCAGGGGAAGACACGGTTCGTGAAGGAAAGCCCTCTCAGTTCACACAAGCTGCGGAAGCGCAGTACGGCCAACATATATACACCCTCGTCGACACCCTCTCCGGCACGCTTTACTACTTTGTCGCCACTCGCCCCCCCACGGTTTGCCTTTTCACTGGACGTGAAGGTGGATTAGGTCGATTCGTGCTTTGCTCGGAGAGCTGTACCATAAACGAACTTCACAAAGAGTCGGTCGTACGCATGCCATCGTACATCGGTCGAGCGATGATTCTATCCGATTGGGTTGCTTTGGGCGGTGTCGACGATCATCACTAGTGACATTCGCTTGGTGATTAAATTATGCAATACCTGTGGTTGGATCCACCCCTTCCCGTCGTTCCTTTCTGTAACATTTTTCGTCGTGGTAATTGTGCAGTATCAGTGGTACCTGGGATTCAAATAGTCACTCTTTCTTGACATTCATTTCTGTAACTTTTGTCGTCGTGGTTTTACTTACTTGGGTTTGGGTTTCTATGTTATTGATAACTAGTATTTGTTGAAACACGATGAATATTCAAGCTTAGCTTTTTGATGGCCTCGAGAGTCGATATCCCCAAAACCTCTGGAAACCTGGGCTGGTACGAAACTTTCTTTCGTAAGTATGCAGGCTCATTGGTTGGAGGTCGACAAGACGTCGCGAGTACCATTGAGTTTGTAAACGGCGAGCTCATGCAACCAGATCACATTTATCTACAGTACAGTAAGAACGCATAGTAACCGGCGGCAGCACCTTCGTTGATCGATCGATCGGTATATAGCAAAGCCCTCCGGGCAACTCCTGAGGCCTGAACGTTGAACGTTGAACCCAGGCGCCGCTGTAGTATGCGGTTGCCCACCCGGGTTAGCGTCTGTCTCAAGCGCTCGACGCCTGGTATCACCAGTCTCTGAACCATTGGCAACCATGAATGACATTCTGTGGAGACCCGATACTGATCAGGCCAAATTCCCCATCCCATCACAAGGAGCTGTTTACAGACCCGATATCCTGGCCGAGATCGAGACCGCGATCGACTCACTTGGCCCAAAACTGCGAGAGCTGAGCGACAAAATCCATGGTAAGGTCACCATGATCTCCGAAAACGATTGTTGGTGTTCATACGGTGTTGTACTACTAGCTCACCCTGAACTCAAGTTCAAAGAACAGTGCGCACTCCAGTGTCAGCTGTCCGCCCACTGGCAATTCCGAACCTGTATCTGTCACTAGTTACGCTCACGATGAGTACACCAAGTTCATGGAGGAACAAGGATTTGTAGTCCAGAAACACTACCTCCTGGAGACCGCATGGGTCGCAACCTATACGCACGGTCAGGGAGGACACACTCTCGGCGTGAACTCTGAGATGGACGCGCTACCTGGGATCGGTCATGCATGCGGGCACAACCTGATTGGTGTATCTGGTGTTGCCGTCGCTTGTGCTGCTAAAGCTGCGATGGAGAAGTTGGGTATCGATGGAAAGGTCATCTTACTTGGCACCCCCGGTAAGCTTGGTTGTTGTCCGACGCTGGTGACTGAGCAAGAGCGTTCAGGTGAGGAGGGTGGGTTTGGTAAAGTGCGGTTGTGGGATAAAGGGGCTTATGAGGGGATGGACGTCTGTCTTATGTGTGTCGATGTTGCGAACAAGTCCACTGTTTCCATCGCTGATTCGAGCACATTCATACAGGTGTCACCCAGGCCCAGGCCCACCCCTTTCCGCCAGCTTAAACAGCTGCTTAGCTGTAGTCCGCCTTCAAGTGGACTACTCTGGACATACGTAAGAAAACGACCGCACTCCCCAAATTGAATCGATGACCTACACGTTACGTTTAGCGCACATGCAGGTCTGAGCCCTTGGGAAGGACAGAACGCGCTCGATGCTGCCGTCCTTGCCTACACAAACATCGGATTAATGCGCCAGCAAATCAAGCCCACTCATCGTGTGCACGGAATATTTGAGGGAAAAGATTGGGCACCTAACAGTCCATATCCTCTTCCTTTGTTTTGATATGCTTCATTGGCTCTGAACTTGATTTTGTAGTCATCCCTGACAATTCTACGATATAGTGAGTCTCTGTTGCGGTTGTCGTTCCGAAGAGTCTCGTCAACGAGGACTAACCGATACCGCTTGAAGTTGGTACGTTCGTGCGCCCACAACCAAAGAGGCGCTCGAGACTGCAACTCGAGTCAAGGCATGTTTCGAGTGTGTCATTTTGTTATCAGTGTTCTCCCGTACTGTCCGCAACTGAATGATTGTTTCACCCTAACAGAGCTGCAGCTACTGCTACTGGATGTACCATGAGAATCACCCATGAGTCCATCGGGAATGAGCTCGTCCAGAACACGGCACTTGGTGCGTTCGTGCATCTTTCTCCTCCTGGAGGTCTCATTGATATGGCTTTTTAGGAGAGGAGCTAGTAGATGTTGTTCGCAAGCGGTACGGCGGCGTCGACCCTGAGTGGGGTATTTCGAGCGTGTCAACGGATTTCGTGCGTCGTATCCCGTGATGAGTTGATTGGTACACGGACTGAAGCTGAGATTTCGTAGGGAAATATCTCATACTGTGCGTGTGTTCCAAGGTTCAATTCGGGTTCTACTCGCTGAGCTTTCTTAGTGATGCCTGGGCTCCACCCAGGCTTCTGTAGGTTCACTTACTATCTGCGAAGAAATCTCGTTGATGAGCAATTTTACTTGTTTCTGCAAATAACTCGATAGCCATACCCACGCTGCCTGGAGGGGGAAACCACACGCGGGCGTTCACAGATGCCGCCGCTACTGATGCTGCCCACGAAGCATGTTACAACATATCAAAGGCGCTAGCGCATGTAGGGATGAGGATGTTGACGGATGAGGCATTCTTGACGAAGGTGGGTTTCATGTTGTTATTGGGCGATACTACTAGATGCTGATGTGGTTAACTCAGGTAAAGCTTGCATTTGAAGAATGGAAGAAGACTCGGGTAGACTGAGTACCAAAAAAGGGTAAGTGGTGAAGCAGGTATACAAGACAACCAAACAGAAGGCGTGAACCAACATTAATCGAACAGGCATCTCGTACACGTTGTATTGCACATACCAAAAATACACATGAAGCCTGTACGCTTCGATTCGAGTGTTTGAGTGGACCTGGAACGGCTGTCCAGTTGCTCACCACTTTTCCTGAGCAGGGCGCACTGCAAGAACATCAGATCACCATCATTGCAGGGGAACAGAATCGGAGCTCGCAATCGAATCTCGATCTCCCGACTCCAAACCGTGCTGTCTTCTTTGACAAGGTGCAGGTAGAACTATGTACATGGGGCTACAAGTCAGGTGGCTTTGAGACAGATACTTGCCCGCATACGAACCTTGGCGATGGAATCGGGGTGAAGACGGGTGTCCGTAATAGTCTCCCCCGTAGGACCCTGGTGCGGTCAGTGATGATAACTCCGTCGATGATACTCTACGGTACAGAGAAGACAGATTAGCACAGAGCCCTTGACGCACCAAAGGTACCGCCCTCGTTCTTTGGTTTTCAAAATTTTGATGCCCGATCCCTGCCAGTGCGAGCTTTGCTCGCAATGACTCTAAATCGGACTTGCCACTGTAGTACCGGCTCGGGTCGTCAGGGGTTCTTTTTCCTCTTTGCTGGGTTTCTGCACCATCACTAATTGGCGATACTTTGGTGTTCAGCAAACAAAATTCGAGCCGTTCTTGCAAGCTTCCCCATGTCTTCTATTTCTGCGCTTGTTCCGACGTTGTTTCCTTATTCGGAAGGTAATCCAATTTTGGAAAGCCGACGGTATTGCAGTTCATCGTCGCCAACGATGGGTACTTGAATCCATCGATTATTCCACCGGTCTTCTCAATTACTGTTTGTTGTTAGGGTTTTGGGCCGATCAAGCTTGTTCCACAGTTGATTCCAAGCATTCCAATACAACATCAAATCCTATGTAAACTAACTCAGTTACTGTGTACCAGATGCTATCTTTCGTTGTCTTATTCCTTCTCAGTTGTCGCGGTATGTCCTTGTTCACTGTCTACTTCCTCGTTTTCACTCCATTTCAGTCGCGTGCGGAGGTATTGCGCTACCCATGTCAGCGCGAGGAGTACAGGCACTTCCACCAAGGGTCCGATTGTTGCTGCAAGTGCCTGGTCCGAACCTACGCCATACACAGCGATCGCCACAGCAATGGCGAGTTCCTGGGTGATCAACATGTCAGCGTCGTCCGCGAGTTCAACTTTTGAGATGTCCTCACGAAGTTGTTACTCCCAGCCGTGAAGGCTTGTACTACTGCCACCTCATACTCAAAGGATTTGCTAGTCGACTTTCTTTTTCGCGCTTCCCTCCGGGCGAGCCAGTATATGAAACCAAACGCGGAGGACCACATGACGACGAAGTACAGTATCATTGGGACGAAGACGCGGAAGACGGGCCCGAGGTTGTGCACGATGTGGTGTCCTTGGTAGGCGAACATCACGATGATCGTGTATAAAAGACCAAGGAGGGCTAGTGGAGAGAAGCGCGGGAGGAAGACCTCTTGGAGGAATCGCTTCGACGTGAGGTGCATGATGGTGAAGCGAGTGATTACCCCGGCCACCAGTGGGATCCCAAGGTACTGAAAGGATATTCTCAGGTCTTGAACATGTTAACAAAATATGCGCAGACGTACGATTAACACTGAGATTGCCACCGTCCCATACTCGAGGTGCAACTCGGACTGTTTGTTCGAGCCGATCACGTTGATGAAGAGCACCGCATAAGGTGAGTACAATATGATCTGCAGTGCGGAATTTGCGACTACTAGGAGTGCGCAGTATTCTCCGTCACCGCCTGCTAGCTGGTTCCATACCATGACCATGGCGATACACCGAGCGATCCCAACCATGATTACACCAGTTCGGTATGTTGGAAGGTCAGGTAGCGTAGCCCATGCAAGGCCGAGCATTATTAATGGCCCGATTATCCAATTGAGAACTAAGCTGATGCTCATGTGCACCCATAGCTTTTTGGATAATAGAGTGTGGCCGAGGGCTTCGTACCGGACTTTGGTGAGGATTGGCCACATCATGACGATGAGTCCGATAGCGATGGCTACGAGAGACGGGTTAGCGGCGTTCCGTTTATCTTGTGGGTACATGCTTACGGACTGAAACGCTGTCGAACTGGACAGTGTCGAACGCTGGCTGCACCCCGGGGACGAACTCGCCGATGACCACGCCAATGACCATGCATATCAAAATGAGAGGCGTCAACAGCCGATCAAAGATACTGAGCTTCTGAAAAAGTGCTGAAATAGCTTATTAGTGACCGAGCCTCGTTCGACGACGTCAACGCTGTAACCTTTAGGTGGGTTTGCAAGAATCTCGGGATTTCTACCAGCCTCGTCAAATGGGTGGCGAGATGGATTGGAAGGAGTTGAGACGCTCCCCTTCTCGCCTTCAGCTGGAGTGTGGTCGCTCATTGTTATGCCTTAGTAGTGGTTCTCCACCAAGAGTGGGGGTGAACGCCTTTCCCATGTGTAGTGGGTTTTATCTTCTCCAAAGTTCCTCTGCCTTGCCGAGCCAATTTGAAGACGAGTTACCATTCTTGGAGTCGAAAATCAAAATCAAAATCAAAATCAGCTTCGTGGCTGTGCATGCATACTTTCCTGGCAAGGATCCGGAACGAAAACTAGTCTCCCCGAACCAGACCAACAGTCGTTCATCGTTCATCTCTTATGTAGAACGAAAACGGAGTGGTGGAGTGGTCACTTAGGCCAAGGAAGTCCGAAACTGCGCAGCCATTGGCCATGCATGTACCAGATATCCTGATTCTTGAGTGGGGCTCAATGTCCCCGCGATGGGCTACCTACGAGTTATTGTTGCCACACCCCGTGGACAGACATGAAGACAAAAAAAATCAAGGGACGTCTCTTGTAAGTTGTGACTTGTTCGATCTTCAGCGCCTCAGAAGGCTCAGTACCTCCTTACTTGCTGTTGTATGAATGCACTAATATACCCTTAGCTTTCAATTGGCCCCCCTACGACAAAAGGCCATTCCGAGTCATTGAAGCACTTCGTGCTCAAAGAACGAGCTTACGCCTGTGTGATATAAACTTCGAAGGACTCCGGAATAAGGTACCTATAACGCAGGCCTGACCTTTCGAGCTCCAAGCATCAATGTATCAAGTTCCAAGCTTCTAAACTCCAGGTTTCAAGCCGGAGATTCATCTCGAACGCAATAAAGTCTCAGAATTTTCAGGGAAACCGTGGCTTGTTCTTCATTCAAGTTGTGTAGGCTGCCAGCTTGGGTGGCCAGCTCTGCAACGTTGCAACAACTACAGATTTGTAGAAAGTTGGAATCGATCATGAACTAGCCCTGCCACGGCCGCAATCTATCAATTGTGATCTCCCTGGTTGTTGGACTAGTTGATACCTCGTGCGGGGGAAGAACGAAGGGGGACGGGGAGAGGTTAGCAAAGTCGGGTCCACGTGAATGCTGGGCCCAGAAATTGACGGTACAAGAGCGCGAATCGATAAACGCGTGCGGGATCTCGAAGAGGAACACTAAAAACGTGTCGAAATTAAAGGAAGGAAGGGAGGGATTTTTGAGTTGTGATGTATGAGTAAATAGGTTGAAGGAGTGGTTTTTTGCGAATGTACCGCTCGAGGGCTGCTGACTTCCAGCGCCAGGTGGCTTGAATTGAGCCTTGCATCTGACAATTGATGGATACCGCGTTCTGAAGGTCCCTCCCATGCTAGAGAATAGTAGAGATCAAGCTTTCAAGCTCAAATCGATGATAGGCTCATCGACGAAGACAACGGCGCGAGGATGATGGGATTATGTAATTGGCGCCAATACTACTTACGTTTGCACAGTTTCTCAAGCCTTCAAGTTGTTGTTCCAAAATTCCTCTTGCTCACGACCCGCCATGCCGGACACTTCATCCTCGACGCTTGAGCCATTACTCACGTTCTTAGCATATTCTCTCTCCAAGTTGGAGTCGACGTTCTACAAAGTACCTGGTTCCGCCGTCGTCGCACGATATGTCAAGTCCTCGCATCAGAATGACCCCGGACGGACTGTCCTAGAACTTATCCTTGTAATTTTCGCAGTACGCACGCTGTTGCAGTCACGAACACGAGGAGATAAACAAGGAAAAAACTTTATTAAATTCTCTGAAAAGGTAGTTTGAGTCAACCTTGTACTGATGCGCGCATTTTGCTAAACTATCGTTTAGGAAATTGACGAGCTTGTCGACGAATGGACGCCTGACGCTCTTGTCCAACCTTTGAGCGAATGGGAACAACGGGACTTCAACTCTGTTCCTGTTATCACTGGGCCCAATGGACCCAAACCCAAGCTGCAATCCACGGGCAAAACTGTACTCAACCTAGCCAGCTTTAATTTTGCGGGGCTCGCTGGTAGCGAACACATCAAGGAGAAAGCCATTGAAACCTTGCGCAAATATGGTCTTGGAAGCTGCGGTCCTCCTGGTTTCTACGGCACCATCGGTGTGTTTGACTATCATTTTCAATCTTTGCGTGTGTTTCACACGCTGTGTAGATGTACATGTTGACCTTGAACGCGCCATTGCTGAGTTCCTGGGAGCGGAGTCGTCGATTCTCTACTCCCAGGGCTTCTCGACCATCTCTTCGGTCATTCCTGCTTTCTGCAAACGTGGGGACATCGTTGTTGCAGACCGCTCCGTTAACTTTGCCATTCAGAAAGGCATCCAGATCTCTCGCTCGACCGTGCGCTGGTACGACCACAATGACCTAAAGAGTCTTGAAGACGTTCTCATCAGCGTCGAGAAGGAGAGGAAGAAGAGAAAAGGCCCATTGACTCGTCGGTTCATCATCACCGAAGGTATCTTTGAACGGGATGGCGAAATGGTCGACCTGCCGAAACTGGTATGTAGGGTGGTGGCTGTTTTCTTTCATTGCACCGACGACTTGGCAGATTGAGCTCAAGCTCAAATACAAGTATCGTCTCATCCTTGATGAAAGCATCTCCTTTGGCACCGTCGGCCGAACTGGTCGTGGGTTGACTGAGCTTTACAATGTCCCCGTACGTTTCCCACGTGTTACACGCAGGCTTTGTCCTGACAGTCTCCCTCAGGCCATCCAGATCGACATGCTTGT
Organism: Paxillus ammoniavirescens; assembly: GCA_014904835.1. Lineage (NCBI taxonomy): Eukaryota > Fungi > Basidiomycota > Agaricomycetes > Boletales > Paxillaceae > Paxillus > Paxillus ammoniavirescens. Next base: position 164,042 of record MU120910.1, read on the forward strand.
GGGCTCTGTTGCTAACGGCTTGTGTTCCTCTGGCGGCTTCTGTGCTGGCACTTCCATAGTCACCGAACATCAGGTTCGCACGTTCGTTCGCGCAAAAAATAGCAGCTGATTGTGTTTGTTTTGTTCTCCGTCCGATAGCGAATTAACGGTACATCATTTGTCTTCTCTGCATCCATGCCTGCCCTTCTTGCGACTTCTGCCTCGGAAGCGATCAGCTACCTACGAAATACTCCCTCCGTCCTCGTCACTCTCCAAGAGAACATCCGTGCTATTCGTACTGTGCTTGAAAAGACGGAGGGTATCACGCTTCTGGGTCACCGCGCCAGCCCTATCATCCATTTCTGCCTCCGCAACATGTCTCAGACGCTCACTGTCACGCCACCACCGTCCGACTACGACGCTGAGGAGCGTACCTTGCAGGACATTGTCGACGATGCTCTTGCGAACGGTGTGTTCATCACGCGTGGCAAGCACTTAAGAAACCAAGAGATGATCGACTCCCGTCCGACTATCCGCATTGCTGCTACTGCAGCGTTGTCGAAGAAGGATGTGGAGAAGGCTGCTGGCATCGTTAAAGCTAGCGTCGTTAGAGTACTTGGAAAGAGGAGATAGGGGGCGGATGTCACCCAGACGCTCCTCGGTGAGATTTATACCCTATCTATAGATTCTTTACTGTATTTGCGGTTTAAGTTCGCGGATAATTACTTTGATTGCATGCCAAGTGGGAGCCGTGTGCATCCATTGTTTGTGACACATGATGATGATGATGATGATGATGATGATGATGATGATGATGATGATGATACAAGGGGAACGCGCATCGGGGATCAATAAATATAATTAGGTGAGAGATTTGGCTCGGCGTTATGAAGCTGAAACTGAATCCAAGATCTTTACTGCGTCTTCCAATGATTCATCCAATTCGCTCAGCCAAGCCCACTCCCAGTTCTCGATCATCATCTTACCCAGCTCCGTCGACGGTACGTCCGTTTGCAACATGGAAAGCTCCCCATTGTGCTTGGACCATAGAGCAACCTGGCTCGAGAACGGACGTCTAATTTTGTCGTAGACGGCCAGTGCGCGGGGGACGGTCTCTAGGGTAGTCGAAGGGTGTCCAAGGACGGTCGCGAGGAAGTAGGCGTCCTGGATGTATGGGGTTGGTACAGATGGGAACGGATACTGCTTGCTTACCTCGACACTTTGGCCCGCACCGGAGCCCTGGAAGGGCATCATGGCGTGGGCAGCGTCCCCGAGCAAGGCGACCCGACCATAACTGTATGTGGGGAGATGTTTCACAGTGTGTACGGCCCACAGGTTGCCTTTGTCGATGCACTGTTGTGAGGAGTTGAATGTTTTTTTTAGTCAGGAATAAGTTCGCAGCTCTTGAGGACTGGCGTTACCTCGAGGAGAGGCTTCACCTCGTCTTCGAAGCCTTGGAATGGTTTACAGAGCTCTTCCTTTGTCAGTTCACCTACCCATGGGCCCTCGAAACGTTTTCTCCCTGAAGTGTCCGCTTCATAAAGAGTTCTGAACAAGTCTGCACAGATGGTGAATCCAGCGAAATTGATGTATCTCCCTTCTGAGATCGGGTAAACGATGATGGACTGTGCGTGCACGTCAGAAGGTCACAGAGGCAGAGGCTCTTGTCAGTATGCTCACGGCGTCCTGTCCTATATACTAGTCCGAGAATTAACCACTGGAATGACGATGCTGAGAACCACTGCCAACCTACTTACCACCGTCGGCTCTCGTAGCGCCCGGTGATTCGGGTGACAAGTGCCAAGTTGTTCAGCATCGATTAACGTGCGGTATGCCGTTCCTCCACTCCAAACAGGGTCGATGCATGACAATGCAGCAGCAGCAGCAGCAGCAGCAGGCTCCTCGCTCAGAGTCTGAGCAATCTCACGCATCATACAACCGCGAACGGCTGACTTGATTCCATCTGCACCTATTAGAACGTCGCATGATGAAGTCGTTCCATCTGTGAAGCTCAATATTATCGGTGAGTTCGTCGATGGTTCTGGTTGTGTGTATGATACTAGTCTCTTGGAGTGGTGAGACTTGCACGACTTTGGAAGATGGGCGAGTAGAACTCCGTGGAAATCTGCTCGATGTATTTTCATCAAGTCACCTGGACGGGAGCGGGAGTTAACCATGGAGTGGTAAGGCAGTTAGACATTCCGTACCCTTGGTTGTCAACTGAAAGAGCTGAACACCATCAGGTTGGTCAGATTTACGAAAGTTCATGGAGGGGACTATGGCAGGGTGAGGATGCCTGTTTTGGCGACAGATACCGGATTAACTTGCCTAATTCTTCTGTGCCCTTGTATCCTATCGCTCTGCTTATAAGCGCCTGTTCCACATCTGCCCCCAACTTCCGCAAGACCTTTAAGCGTGGTGAGGTTGAGGTTCGGCTTGGAATGTTTGAGAAAAGCCTTTCACCTTGAATGCTCGGGGAAACAGCCCAATTCCCGCACCGACCTCCGTGAAACTCTTGGCAGCTTCGAATACCTCGACTTGGATATCAGGATACTTTGACAAAGCTACAGCTAGCGTCAGGCCGCCAACACCTCCGCCGCTGCAAAGAACATGGACAACGGTGAAACCGAGCAGTTCATGGAGGTTGAGTAAATCGACGTTACCAGATTACAACCTTGAACTTTGGGCTCGTCATTTTGATTGCCATAACAACGAAACAATGTTCACTTTAGGAGGGACGTTGTTTGAGCAGACGACGAGTAGCATTATATACGGATTCAATCACTCACTGCGAACATCGGAAACCCTGATCTGAGTCGATATGCCACCGGCTAGTGAGTTATTGCCAGCGTTGTTGTTTCTGGATAGGGTGTCCGACCGAATCGCGGGGGCAAGAATCCGTCTTGACACGGAAGCCGATGCAATCGTCCTTCGTCACGCCGCCGGTGAAATGGAACAATATATTTATGAACTGCCTAGTACGTACGTGTCAGACTCTTGGCTACCGCAAATGCTCAGAATCATGAACAACAACATTGAAAGCGGCCCGGGTCCTCTTCGAGAAAGTACGAGTTGTATGTTCAACGAGTGTGTTACAATTTCGTGAGTGCATGACGTCAAATCTGAATTACGATCTTTGGCGAGGCACACGGACACCAACCTGGGAAATGTCCAAAAAGGGATGGTGGTAATTAAAAGATCGATATCAATCTCCTGGAGTAGTAACTAATTCAATACACCTGTACGATTCATTCGCGTAGTACTGTTCTTTTCAAAGGCGTGTAATCGTACTGTAAAAACTAGTTCTCTCGACGACGGTCAGTCCGCTTCCATCGTGCGGCCCATTCAACTTGTTTGGACAGTCCTGGGATTAACCGAGCTCTCAAGCCTGAGGATGGGATTCACATATGTTATCGGTGTGTTCTGGCCCCGCGGAGAATGGTAACACCACTGATCACTGAGTCACAGAGCACATGGAAGAGGACGAAGCAACTCCCAGCTCACTTCCACCATGGGTAGAACTTGAATATTCTGTAGGTCTGCTCCGAGATCAGTCGAACCTATCATTGATGACAACCGATATCATAAGCACATGGTAACGCTGGCCGGTCCAGCCGCCCAAGTCCAGTTCACCCATCTCTCCCGAAAATCCTGCGACTCCTTGCGTAGAAAACTGTCCTCCATCGGCGGAGGAGCCGTGACCCCCGCCTCATTCGGAGTTTACACACAATCCATCCTGGATTTACTCAAAAGCCAGCACATTCCCCTTTCCAAAGTATGCCTGCTTGACCCCAAAGCGGATAGAGAGCTTGGACCGGAGGACGGTCTGGAATTTGACTGGTTCTTGTTTGGGGCAAGGTTATTTATGTGGCTTTTCTTCGGCTGTTTGACTAACCAGCGCGCGTTCCCCCCAGGGAATACTTGGTATTTTTATTTCCTTTTCGGCGCGACTGATCTCTCACCCGCCAGTCCAGGTGATGATCCACCCCGAGACCGGACATCCCAGCTTCGTCAGCTGGGCTTCCCAACACGTCACTTGGGCCCTGTTCAGATGACCACTGATACTGCGCTGGGCGTCACAAAGCGTGTTGTTGATGACAAAAGTGAGTCCCGTGTAGAGATTACCCAGGAAGCCCCATTAACTCAAAGCTTGGAATATGTAGCTCCCCTAGATAACATACCTTACGTTGTACGTCCGCATCGCTGCTTTCAACTACGGAAGCTCGTTCATCTGTCGGAAACTTGTAGGAGTTCCCAACAATAAAGTTCAATGCCAAGGAGAGCGTTGAGATGCCTTTCAGTTAGTGCTGCCTCTAACAAAGCAGGAGGACTCCTTCTGACGTTATTCTCAGAATACATCGCTGACCATCCCGGCGGCAAGCCTCTTCTCCCTCCAGGGATGCGAGAACTGCTGCATGAAGACCTGAACAAGAGTTTCGATTTCTGATGGGCTTGGTGAAAGTCGGGGAATCAATCGATCATGACTGATACTATCTCTCCACTATACAAAAACATCGCAGTGCTAGTGCGCGCTAGCGGTGCTGGTATCAAACAATACCATTCACATGCTACTATAACACTACACAATACAACAACCAACTCGACATTACGGCGGTAACATTTCCACGTGATACGAGCATGCAGAGGTAACTGATAACAATAGATGAGCACGAGGTATATGGAAAACAAGAGGACCCCCGAATCCCCGAAAGCGACGTCAAAGATATATCCAAAAAACGTCGTCAGCTCGCCGCGTCCAGAACGTCCGGCCAACGATAATAAATAATACCCATAGAAAATGAAGGAGAAATATCACGATCTGTGTGTTCTAGTCGCAGCCTGCTGTTGCTGTTGCTGTTGCTGTTGCTGCTGAAGCCGCTCTACGGCCTGTGGATCCCAGGGCGGTGGATATCTTGCGTCGACCAGGTTCTGATCTGCAAGAGCATCCTTTATTCGATCCCGGTCATTCATACCCATCCGTGCGCGACATCGTACGAGGCGGAGCTTAGTCCGTGTTATCCCTACCGTAATCCATAAACAGGACTTCAAAGGAGGGGAGATAAATAGAGACTTACAAGTCGCTATAGTGCTCCGGTCCTCCTCCATGAATGGGTTATCTTGCTGGAGATCGTCTTGTAGCGTATAAAGGCACCACAAGGACTCTTCGTACAACTTCTCACATTCGTCAGGACTTGTGGCCTGATCCAAGAGCTCTTTCCGTGCAGCCGTTCGACTCTGAGAGGTAATAGCGTAACCCAAATAAAACAGGGGAAAGGATAGAGTGCACCACTCACGAGCATCAACGCACGATCATAAATCAGCTGATCAAGGTATATCTTGGGACCGTCGTACTGTACCGGCAACCACGTCTTCACGAGAGCCGCACGATCATTACACTTGATGAACTGCTCTTTAAACCAGGCGAGCGCTAAGTTCAACAACAATGAGCCTTCACCCTCCACAAAACGTATCAGTCAAGTTACCATCATCGAAACCCTCGCTGACGATAAACTCTCCATCCGGATGTCGCATTCGCAAATGCTCTTGATAATTCCTTAGCCTGTCAATTCCCTTCTGGGAGAACGACATCAAGAGCATGTATATCGCAACGCATGTCACGGCATTATATTCCGCTTCTTGATCTGCGTTTCGTCGCCGTTCGGCGTGCTTCTCAGCTTCACCTTCACGTCGCGCAAACTTGGCCGGGTCAGGGAGTGGTTCTACGCACACCGATCAGTCATGGGCCGCGGAATGAAGAAAACAGCAAGGACAACTGACTCTGTGGGACTGCCTTGACAGCTTCGTACATCTCATCCGCCCATTGCGTCAGTACGTCAGTCTTCTGCGCGAGCTCCTCCAGCGCAGTGAGCAATTCGTCCTCCATCGGGTCACGTGTGAGAAGAACACCGTGTTTCTCCATGTCTCCTTCATCCGTTGGAGCCCTGAGCAAGATCTGTGGCCGTCGTGGCGAGGACGGTGCATGATAATGCCCTGAACCTGGGGAAACCGGTGATTTAGGTGTCGATACGCCAAAGAGTTTACGAGATGCGAGACTCAGAGCGCGACTAAGCGCGTTCGAGGCTACGTGTGTTGGAGAGGAGGAAAGGGGTGGTGCGAAGGGGTGCGGTGGTGGCGGAAATGTGGCATTGTAGGTTGTAGGAATTGGTGCGGAGGGAGGTGAAACTGGGCTCGATGAGGGTGAGGCACGGTCAGGAGGGTGCGCTCCGTCTGCGAGCGGGGGACCCGCGGTGCGACGCTCACGAAGCGGTCTACGGCGGGCTGTACTAAGTTCTGTGTGATGGTAGTGTGAAGGGTCTGTATGAGGGAAGCTTTGATTACAATTTAACGTACCATCGACTGCGCGATTGAACTCGAGCGCACGCACGTCCCCCACAAGCACGTATTCTTTTCGAATGATGCCATCCTCCTCCGACTCGCCAGGGATGATCGAACCCTCGGTGGATAACTGCTTAGGGGCCAATCGGTCTTTGTTTCTGTCAGGAGCGGACGTATCGGGGTTCGAGTTCGTGCGTACTCGGGCGAGTTCGGCAGGTGGACTGGTGGGCGCTTTACCATGCGACGGAGTTGGGCTATTCGACGGTTAGCGAGGATATCAGCACCTCGGTTGAACAAGTACCTCTGGTGGAAGGGCGGTCCCGGCGCAGCCGCTGTAGTCGCATCCTCTGATGTCGTGTCCCTTCTCCGGAAATGAAACTTACTAGGCGGGATCATCGCCTTCGGATCAAGCACTTCTGGTGGGATTACCCGGTGATGTTCTGGTATTTGTCCGACAGGTGTATCGTCATCTTCCTCCGGTTGCGTACTTGCAGCGGTAGCGGTGGTGGTGGTGCGTGATAGGCGTTCTGGTGCGGGGCGAGGGAACTTGGATTTTGCAAGTGCTTGGCTCTTGAAGAACTCTTCAAAGCTAGCGCGCTCGGCTGGCCGGCGTCTCAAAAGGGCACGAATGAGATCTTTGATGTCAGCAGGTACAACTGGTACCTCCTCTGGTTTAGTTGAGGACGTGGAGGATGGTGTTGAAGTATTTGAAGTTGCGCGAGAAGCGTCTTCGTCTGGAAATTTAACACCCTTTGAGTGCTCGATTTTCTTGAGGAGCTCGACGTGATTCTGCGCGCGAAAAGGGGGCTTCCCCACACACATCTCATATAATACAGCGCCAACACTCCAGAGGTCAGCTTTTGCGTCATACTTCTCATACCGCAAGATCTCGGGCGCCATGTATAGTCTAGCCCAAAGACTCAGCCTAGCTCAAACACTGGATATCGTCTCAAACGTACGGTGAACCACAAAGCGTCTCAGCCATCATTGCATTAGGAAGTGATCGCGCAAATCCAAAGTCTGCAACCTTCAGTATTGGTACACCGATGGGGTGCCCCTTCGCGATCTCCTCTGGTGGAGCTGGGGTGAGTAATAGATTCTGCACCCGTTAAGTTGGTGTGCTCGAGAAAAGATAATAGATTATTTACCTGTGGTTTAACGTCCCTGTGGATGAGATTTCGCGTCCGAAGAAACTTGAGTGCTCGAGCTGATCAAGATAGTTGTACTAACTATGCATAAATTGGATGACGAGAGACTTGCCTAGCTGCCGGAGGAAGCTGCGAACGACTATCTCGTCAAGACCGCCTGACCTAGGGTGTGGGTAATACTGCAAAGCAGCTCCTGGAGTTGGGGCATATTCAAGACCCTCCACACGACCGCGCTTCTTGATGTAGTTCGTTAGATCACCTCCTGCACAATATTCCATGATCAGAAATATGTTACGTTCCGCGCGCTGTTAGAGCAGTAGTTAGCGCCGAATACGAAACCAGCAAACCAGCATACACGTCCGAACACGTCAGAGCATAGTCGTTAGATTTGACCGTATGACGGTTGGACGTGTGGTGGTTGGTGGTTGCTTCATAGATGAGTGGGAAAATGCCACATACGACGATGTCAATGAGCTTCGTGATATGGCGGTGAGATAATGACTTGAGAATCTCGATTTCGCTCTGTAGATTGTCGAGCAGTTTGGCTGTAAGGATATCCCTGCGAACGGATTTGATCGCAACTTGGTGGTGGGTGTCCTGATGGGAAGGGGTCATTTTCGAGGGAACACAACCAGGAAATACGGTGATACGAACTTCATGGTATCCCTTGTACACTGTTGCAAAGCTCCCCTTGCCTATGTCGCTTACGATGACATATGGTCGTGCTTCGTCATCCTCAGTTGCCCGTCTTGGGGTGGATTTGTCGGGAGCCATGCTTGGGGAGCGCCTTGTTGAGGGCGAGGCCAAAGCTGGCATGAAATGGGTAGATGTGGTTGTGGATGAAAGGGAAAGACGGAGCAAGGTAAGGGATAGTCGGGCTGGCTAATTAGCTTTGGGGTGCACAGGCTGGGTCTGTCGCTTGAGGAGGCATTCTGCTTACATCGCCTAATTTGGAAACCTGTTCTTCTCATCCACTTCATGTTGACTAAGCAACTCCTCCTCGCGCGAGGTTAATCAATGCTTGCACTCCGAGAGATGAGCTATTGCAGAATATTTTTCGCGGGTAAAACAAGCAGGAGAATTTTATCAGAGGTCTCTACTCTCTAGAGTCTACACAACCTTCGCCCGAAGACTCCGAACGCTCTGATGACATCGAGGGACCTACTATCCGTCATACATAAACGCGCTACTTGACTCAGCATCGTGAGCATAGGCATATTTCTAGCCCAACCCTACTCTGAAGAGTTTTCTATCCCACTGGGTTCTCACTGTCGAGGAGACCGGTGCTTACAGGCGACACCAATGATTTCAATACCGGGGTCTTCGATGACATTCGTGAGATTCGGCCACTGCTCCTCGAGCAGTACTAAATTAGCTTCTTCCTCCAACGCCGCCCCTTTGAGGAGTTGATGCACTCAGGCTTGGATCTGGAGCTCTTGGCAGTGCCGCCCACTTGTCAAGGCGCTCAAAATGTGCCTTTTCGTTAACGTTACTCGTTGTTATTCAATCGCTACTGGTGTGCCCAGATTTCAGCGAGTGCTAGTGCTTCCCTCCTCTCAGACACGAGCAATTAGGACTCTTTGATGCTTACTGCGATCGAGCGGTTCTTCGACCTTCCGCGTGTGGTGAACCTGCTCATCACCTTGCCCATGATAGATGGAACGAAGACTTCCCCCGGCATTTTCGCCATGTTTACGTGCTCGTCATGTAGATTAGAATTTTACTGGATCACGTCTTGGATCCGAGATTTCTCCCTTTGCGGGAGTTGTTCAAGATGGTAGAGATCAACCAGAGTAAGTTGGTTCGCAGCTGGGTTAATCCTCTCAATGATGCATCGATGGACTGCTCACGTACATTTTCGAGTCTAGAGTTCCATGCTATAGCAAATCAGCCGACATCTCGTTGAAGCAGCTACCAAACACTGGAGGACGGCAACCACATCGCGGGCGCACAGGATCCGCAGGACCGCAACTCTTGGACACTAGTACTGCACTAGACTTGGACAGGTTTTCTACTAGTCGAAACAAAGAAAAACGCCACGGTCTTCAGCAGTTCGAGTGGTGCGAAGTAAAATACTTCATTGCCTAACCGACTGTCCACGCAGGGGGTGTATCGGAGACCGAATGATCACTGTAACACATAGGCCGGACAAAAACGACCGTCCATACCAGTTTTTCGTCCATGGATTTCCGGACGAGTTACTGCACCGGATCTCCATATGCTACGCGGAACTGGTCTCCCGTAGGCAGACCAGTATAGATAGTAAGAAGACAGTCGTTCTTACTCTATCTAACGCGGAACTAGATAGCAAACCGTTCGATCACATTGGAGCGTGTAACAACCATGCCCTCCTCTTGCACCACTGCTGCAGACGTTGGCATGTCGTGATTGGAGAAACACTCCTCCTATTTGGAACCGCATCGTCTGTACGGTGAGACCTCGGTACTATGGTGCATTGTATAAGGGGCTAGCTCGGGCGCTCCAAGGACTTATAGCTCATTATCCAAATCGAAGATTCACTTCCAAAGACGAGGTTCTATCAAATCTGATGACCACCACCAACCCACATATGGAGAGTTCCTGGAATTACATTTTCCCAAACATAGATACATTAGTAGGTGTCAAGATTGTATCACTTCTCCTCAACAAATATTGACACCCTACATTACATTCCGACGCTCATTCTCGCAGTAGAAAATGAACAATCTTCGTTAATTTTTGATGATCCAATCACCATTTTTCGCCCTGCTGCCCGATTTCGTCCTTGACCCAGTCGTCCGCGGCCTTGTTCTCCAACATCTGCTCTTCACGAAGCTGAAATGTCTGCCTGTGATGCAACCACCTATTAATATATGACAGGTCAGGTCTTCGCCATGATCTTAAAATGTTATCCCGCCCTTGCGCATTTCCCCCCCAGCTCAATATTCGTTTTCAGGCACGAGTCACTGAAAATTCACTTAATCAGGACCATCAAGAAAGGCTCGTGCTTTCTCTTTGACTACCTCGAGGTTCCTGCGCTCCATCCGACATCCTTGGCTGACATTTGTCCGGTCAGAGGCCCCAACCACCTTTCTCGATCAACTGCTCACGGTGCAGGTCAATCGTGGGAGGTATAGGGCTGGGAACGACATGCCCTTGAGATAACATCCTAACTGTCCCTGTGGTGTTCCTTCTGTTGGGCATACACGGTTGTTTATTCCAAAGCTACTCAGAATAGTATTTCGCCTGTGTATAATACGCCCTATAATCCCAAAGTGCTCCTGGGAAGATGTACATCGGTGCCTTCGGTGTGGTTTATTGATTCAAGCTCACCCATGTTTCATAAAATCTTGGAGGATAAAAGTAACAAATCATCGCATAGAAAAAATACAAGATCGAAAGCAAGCAAATGCCACACATTGCATATTAATATCTACGTTCAACATTTCCACTCCAAGGGTATAAAAGAAACCTCTTAGGTTCTCTCCGCATCGAAAAATGCAACAAGCTGCCCCACAGGAACCTTCTTCCCCGGACCTACCAGCGGCTTGTTATCTTTCGCCTTCTCTGATTTGGACTGCCGTCGCAGGACAAGAGGGTCAACGAATCGGCTAGGTTGGTGGTCCCCGCTAAAAGTATTCTCAGACCTGAAATCGGTAGACTGAGATCTAAAACGGTGTCTTGACAGCGCCTGATTGCTCTGCATAGACGCTGCACCCGTAAATCCACCGTACGTCGACTGTGCCCTCGCCCTCGGGCTGCTCGTGGTCTGTCCCGAACCTATGTCTTCCCCACCTACGAGCTTAACAGCAGCCGCGGCCCTCGAAGCGGCTTTCTTCCCGACGGTCTCAGCGCCGTAATCGTCATCATCATCAGTGCTCTCTGGTTCGTAGTCTGCCTCGGGCTGCGGAGGGGCAACTATAGGGCCGCCGAGAGCGACTGTGTAGCGTTTTCTACCTCCAGGTAAGGGCGTCGGACTGACGCTGCCCCTCCGAGCTGCCTGAATGCTCGGAGGGGGGAGACCAACCAGAGCGGGAGACATCGTACGCCCGGGTGGTGACACGGATGCGGGGAGTTCGAGTGGTGAAGAGATTGGAGGCAGGCCGGAGATGACCATCGATGTTGGGCGTGTGGTTGCAGGAGGGGAGTTGGCAGGGGTATGGGTCGGAGAGATGACGTCGCTTGGGCTGGCGTAGTCCCCGGTAGGGTATGGAAGTCGTGTGCCACCCCTTGCTGAGGTCTTTGATGACCCGACACGGGCAAGGGGAGGGCTCGTGGATTCACGGGCTGAAAGTGAGGGAACACGACGTGGCGTCGACAGGATCCCAACGCCCACGGCCGGTGTGCTGATTCCAGTGCCTGTCGAGCCTGTGCAGGATATGGTGGTGAATGAAGACTCGGGGTGAGGGGCGGGAGTCAACGCGGGGGACTCGTGAGCAGCGGTATTAGTGGACAGAACAGCAGGAGAGGTAGCAAAATGTGCCATCTCTCGTCCGAGCTCCCCAATGCGCGATTGCAGCTCCGTAATGTCGTCTCTCATTGCGTTGATGTCTGCTTCTGAGGAATTTGTCTCTTGTTCTTGTTCTTGTTCTTGTTCTTTTCCTTTTCCTTTTCCTTTCGCACGCTCGTTTTCTTTGTCGACGAGCCAACGCTCGACGTCGCCCATACGCTCCTCGAGCGCACGGACATGGGATACTGTCCAGCGTTCGAGCTTCTCAAAGCGTTTGGCAATAACCAACATAGTACCAGGGAGATCCAATGTCCCAGAGGCAGTAAATGACGCGTATAGAGGAGGCTGCTCGCGCGCTGGTGACCCGCCGGGGGATGTACCTCGTTGAAGTGAGATCGGGGAAAGATTGATAGGTTGCGGAGCTGGTGCAGGGAACAGTCTAACCGGCGTTCTGTTCGGAGTGGGTGATGTAGGGGAAGATGTTCTGGGAAAGGGACCACCGGGAGGAATCGTGAGATTCAGGTAGGCAGGGTCCCCATACTTGCTTGAACCTGACGCAGGCCAATTCTTGTCTTTAGCTTTCGGGGTTTTCGTGTCTTTTTCACGAGCTCTGGTATCCTCGATGACCTGCTGAGCCGGCGTGAGCACTTCCTTTTCTTTGGTAGGCGTGAGTCTGGACTTGGCAGCTGCCCACCACCCAGCCACTCCGTCCTTCGCGGATGTAGCAGGGGAAGGAGGGTTCGGCATGGTCTGCGATCGACCGCGTGGCGGAGGTAACGACTGGGGAGAGCTATTCATCAAAGCAAGGACACGCTCCTCCATCGCGCGCCTTTCTTCTGCTTCTTGTGTGAGTATTCTCTCCGCTTCGCGTCTGCTTTGATCGCGTTCCCTCTGTGCTTCGGCTTCTAGTTCGGCATCCGTGGGGAGGGCTCTGTTGCCGGGCGCAGGACTGATAAGCGAGCCGACGCGATGTGCGAGGTTGGCGGCGAATTGGGTTACGGATGCGGAGGGGGATTGGCTGCGAATCCACGTAGAATCCGCGTCGTCGTTGTCGTCGTTGTCGTCGTCGTCATCATCATCATCATCATCAATGTCATCGCCGGATTGACTGTCTTGAGAGTTTCTTCTGGGTACAAAGTCGTTGCGGAGGGGTGAATGTGTCCTGCGTGGGGATGATGGTACGTGGTTTGGATGTCCGTAGACTGGTTCTGGCTGTTATGGTGTCGATTAGTTGAGGCGATTCTCTGACTAGAGATCGCGCAGAATTGTAGCACACCAGGTTTAGCGAAGATGGCGGAGGTAGTGATGAGGTGGTCATGCGTCGTTGCTGGACATGAATGTTCTGTGGGGCGGGTCTGGGCGAGGAAAGCGCGTTGAGGTTGGCGATACTTGGTGATAAGGAAGTTGTTGATGATGAGGCGTTGATGGAATGAGCGGACGCGATTGGCGAGGACATCGTGTTGCACGACGAGCAACTTTCTTGCTCGACCACGGCTCAAGCGCTCACGGGTCACCACAACGAGAGGTTCGGATTGAGGACCTTCGTGTGAGTTTAATTCTAAAAGGAGAAATTTGATGCTGGACAGAAATTTTGAGTAAGTAAAGGGCTGGATCGTGCAGTTCCGAAAGGCATTACTTTGCGGTCTTCCCTTCATCATAGACCTTCATTCCATGACCACGACCACCAGGAGCTGTGACTTATGGATTCGAGACGCGCCGAGACGTACGAATTCGAGCTCTCCATTTATAGTGGTGTCGAGCTGATTCGTATAATTAGGCTGGAGGCGCTGTCCGCCTACTTACAGAATCAGAGATCCTTCCTTGCACGCACCCAGGCCGATATCGAGAGGCTGAAGCAGCTCAAAAGCGAGGCACTTGCATCTCCACAACAGTTTGTAAACAGCAGCTCCGAGGTGAGCCTCCCTTTCCTACCTGCTGTGCCGCCACCAGTTACTTCATCGGTGACATTTGAAACGTAAACAGCGAAATGGAGTCCCCATCTCCCAGTTATTAAGCACCGGTGAAAAGATATCAGAGTTGCAGGACTACCATCCTGCTTTGTCCTTCCCAGACAAGATTGACTGGGACGTCTTTTCATCAAGTGGTGAGTTCCACATTTCCATCACGAATATTCCGACCAACTCATCAACCATCCATGTCATTGCTTAATAACAGATGCAACGCCGCTGCGGACCCTAGCAATTCGAACCCGCATCGATCACACGCAACGCAGCGTTCCACCCACTACCCAACGCTCCCCACTTTCTGTCCTGCAGAAATTCGTGAAAGATGCACGAAAAATCATCCTCGATCCTGTACTTGAAAGCCTCTCTGGATCCGCTGACACAATTGCGTTACCGAACCTTATCAACCATTCTAATCGCATCAATACCTCATCGTCGTCCACTGACCCTAATAACTTGTTGACCCTTGCCTTTCTAACTTCTCTTTCTGAAGATGAGAATGAAGAAGAACAGCGGACGCCTGTTGTCCAAGAATCCATGACTGCCACTCGAAAACGCGAGCGCACTCGCGCTCAAATTCGGGAGTTGAAAAGGCGGAAGATCAGATCCGACTTGGTTGTCGGATGCAAACTAGGAGAAGAAGGTTCGAGTGCCGTGTTTGTAAGGCATGACATCGAGGATGAAAGTGCAGAGGTGGATGTTAGCATGGAGGCTGCACGGTGTTCCATGTCTGCGCCCCTGGAAGGCCCAGACCAAGTTAGCGATGCGATGGATGTTGACGGCTCGATTGCTGAGACTCTTGTCGAGGCGCCGCAGAGTACCAAGCTGCGAATTCCAGCGACAACCCGTCTACTGAATACGCGTCAGCGTGCCCCTCCCCAGGTTGACAGCTACAGCCGCTCATGTCGCAGCCGTAAACCATCTCTCAAACTCCAAACCCGGTCTCATGATATGAAAGGAGGAACTCATAGTGAACCTCCCAGTATCCCACTTACACCCGCGCCATCGCAGACTCTTGGAAAACGCTCTCGGGACACCCCGGAGATAAAAAACACGAATCGCCAAACCAAGACTGAACCGCTGTTCACGCCAGCGGATGCGAACGCCGAGACGGATAAAAGCAGATCCGATACCTACAAACAAGCTTGGTCAATCTCCGAGCAGCATCTTCTTGAGCGACTCTTGGAAGAGATTCCAGACGGGGAAAGAAACCGGTGCGTGGTTCTCGCGCGGGCTGTTTCTTATCAATTAACTTGCGTTCGCGATAGCTGGGCGAAAATATCACAAGCCATGGGAGGACGGCGGACACCAAGACAAGTTGCGAGTCGTGTTCAGAAGTATTTTGAGAAGTTGAAACGTTTTGGGGTTGGCGTAGACAAGAAGGGGAAGGCGAAATCGAAATCTTAGTTGATGCACGCACTTTGACGTTTGAATCTCACGTTTCATGAGACCCCCCGGGTATGACGGCGACTGTCATGGCCAAGTAGGATTTTATTCATCTCCCTGTGTACCTGCATGGCATTTCGACATTGACACAGTTTGATGGTAACCCTAACCTTAACTTAGGACGCAACGATCCACTGCCATGTGATGCGTTGATCTTGCAGCAACATTCCTGAGATTCAACAGGTTTTATTTATCACACACACCAGACGTTCCACGCTGCGCCCGTTATTCCCCAGGCCGTCCTAAGTTTATTGTGCCAGCCTCCACCATCTCCAACAGTTGCATCGGAATCACATATCCCGAACTTTGCCGCAGGACCCGAAACGTAAACTAAAACGATGTCAACGCAAGCTTTTGATCCGAACAAAGCTCAAAATCTCGTCGAGGTGCGTGCTTTACACCTGCTGAGAGTTCGATTGTTCACTGATTCCGAATGAAGATCGAAAAACAGTGAGTGGAGGGAATCTGTTTGGACCTCTGATGCTGATGAATGTGTTTCCGAGTCTAGATTCGCTGTCAAGGCTGTCGAGCATGCTCAGGTGAGTTTGTGAGTTTTTGGGGTTCGTAGACCACGCCTGCTCAACTCCGACCGTTGGTCCACCCTAGACTTACTGGAATCTCCTAGAGAAGGTCCCGCCACGCACGCTCAAGCTGTCAAAGTGAGTGGCCATATTGTGTTTACACCTGCCTCGAATAACAAATTCGGTGAGTTAGACTAGACGATGAAATCTTTGAGCACACCTTATCCACGTTCCCTGAGTTCAACACAGAGGGGCATGAGAAGCTTGTGAAACTCGACGAGGATTGGCTGAAGAGTGAAGAGGGGAAAAAGAAGTGGAGAGATTTCATCAATCAGTGAGTCCTATGAAAGCTACCGTGTCTTCTATCCTCCTATCCGTGAGTACTGGATATTGACGAAACGTGTGCTCCCCTCCGATGACAGGTATGAGAAGAAAGTGAAGGACTTTAACTTTGGTTCGCTCATACGTACGGACGCAAGGCAGGAGTACTCGGAGATAAACACCATCTTTGGTCCGGCTCTTGATGTCATTGGATGAAAGAGCTCCCGCTAATCTATATATCGCACAGTGACGCGGATGCAGTTCTATGCAATCGAGGTAAATACTTCTAGCTCTTACCCTGTCTCGATGTCGCGTTGACGACTTGACGTGCCCCCATGATAGATCGCTCGCAACAGACTAGGTCTCAATGACGGTGCACACGAGATTGCAAAAGCTGACGCCGAGAAGGAAAGGCTGAAGCAGGAGAAGGAGACAATAAAAGCAGCCAAGAAGAACGGGAAGTCATAGCCCCAGTTGTTCTCGTGATAATCGGTGTGTGACCTGAATGCAGGCACCTCGAACGTGGTTCGCTCTCGTCGAAATTTTCCAGGATTCCTACTGTAATTGTTTACCCCTTCAACCGAGGATTCAGCGGTCATCCTACACACTTTGACGGCGAGAATAGTTCGCCCGCAGACGTGATTGAGAAGGGCTTGATGAATAATATGGGGTCCTTGACATAAATTACCGCTGCATACGACAGCCCCACTAAGTGCTCGCAATTTGAGTGCTGCATCATTTCAAGTTGAATTTGGTGGACAAGTGTGACAATGGTCACGTGCCGTGACCCATCGTGTCTCAGAATGTTCTCAATGTCACGCTTGCCAATTGCCATGGCCGACGACGTGATATCGATACACTCGTCCAACGAATCTGACAAACAAGAACATGTCTCGAGACGTGAAATCCTGGAGCCCATTGTGCGACGTGTTGTTGATGCTCTTGGTGGATACGAGGGTGGTGTCTATCGCATGGGAGACGAGGTGATTGGGTGTCTGCGGGATCTCAAAAAATTATGGCGGAAGGACGATACGGACGACGAGCGCACCGTTGGCCGTATATTTTGGGACACGAGGGTTCTGCCGAACGACTTGATTCCCATCCTTCTCGCCACCGCAGGGAAAGGGCTCATAGAAGATAAACGAGCTATTGCATGTGCAGACCTTATCACGGCGATGACCTGGCCCATAGACATGGCAGAGGAACTTCAGGAATTGGACGAAGAACTGGACAAGGGGACAGACTACACGCAGCTTACGCTCAGTCATCTGAATTACAAGGCATCGCTCCTCAAGCCTGGCGTGATGCAAGCCCTGTTTGGCATCATGTTGCCTCCTCTATCAAAACCGGCAAAGGAACGTAAAGAGCGTGGTGGCCAAGTCGTCAATGTCATTCTTCATCTCATCCGAAATCTCACTTTCATCAAGGACCTCCCTGCTAATTCACATCTCAGTGCCGATCAGGCGGAGTATTCTTCACTGCAGACAAAGCTCGTTAAGGCGTTGTCCGAGACACACACCCTCGACTTACTTCTCACTATCGCCGCCAATAGCGATCAAGATCCGCTGTTTAATGCCTCCAATACTCTCGTTCTGGAAATTTTTTACCTTTTATTTCGGGGTATCAAGCCATCGGCGCTGGCGGTTGACCAAACCAAGGTCAATCTTTACACCTGTTGACTCCTAAACATGACCTTGAATGAACTTCACGCAGCAACCAGCCCAGAATCTACATCGCCTCTTGGCCGCCGAGGACAAAAAGAAGCGGGACATCGCCCGCAACGCCACATCCCGGCACTCACGGTTTGGCACCACCATTGCGGTTCGACTCAACTCTAACAAGAAGACGGCTGACCGGGGCGATGATAACACTGAGCTTTCGGCCACGGCCGATAATGATTCACAAAGGGGTTCGTCCTCGCGGCCACTGGTCCTTCATCGTCAGGCCGCAATCACCCGAGAATCAGGAAGTATCTTGGATATCACAAAGCAACAGAGGTCCAGGAAGACCAACAAAGTTGACGAGTTGACCAGAGAGGATAATCTTTCCGTGGAAGCAAGAATGGTCCTGCAGGGGTTTGTTAGGGAGTTCGTGGAGTCATGCTTCAATCGTCCGTTTATCTGTTGTCTATGATGACGTGGTTCTCACCCTACATTCATGCCTAGCGTTCCTTTCCTCTCTACTGAAAGATATCAAGTCCGAGCGACCTAAGATTACGGAGAAGGACCACCTTCGTCTACTATACACCACCAAGTGGTTACTCGACTTCTTCCTCACTTCACGATCGAAAGAAAACATCATCGATGGCCAGCGGAAGTGGAATCTCGGGCTCATTGCGGAGGTGACCGATAGGAGCTGGATAGTCTGGGTTCTCAAGCGTATGAGAGAGGCTATAGAAGAAAAGGTCTGCGGCACATCGCTTTTCGCTTCCGTTTCACCTTTGAATCTGATAGTGGCGTTTTATTTGTCTAGCCCAAGATGTGGAACGAATTACAGGCGGGTATAGAATGCTTAACGCAGCTGCTTCTCCTGATCGACACCATGTCTTCGTCGGTAATCTCCGATCCTGATCTCAACGAAGCTGCGCGGTTGCTCAAGCAGCAACTCGTCTATAACGGCGAGGTGCTTGATATAGCACTGGACAGCTTGCGATCCTACAAGGAAGGCACTCAATCATTGACTTATCTCAACGGGAGCGTGTATTTGGCTTATGCACTTCTACGCATGCTAGAGAGTTGGGGGAAGGAGAATAGTGGAGCAATGTATGTGAGGAAGAAGAAGGCGATCAGGAAGAAGCAAAAGAAAGGCAAGTTAAGATCCTTTTCTCCCTATGACAAAGCGTGGCATCATGATGATCCGAATATGAAGGGAATGATCCATCGGAAGAATACGGTGTGCCTGATGTTGAAGATGAAGGTGATGCAGAAGAAGGGGAGGAAGTTGTACACGAGACCATGTTCACTTTTGAAGCTTTTGAGATGGTACGTGGCAAAGCACGCATGCACCACACGACTCTGTACTGACAACGATCATATCTTTGGTCCGGTGGCAGAAATTCGCGCATTCAGAGATTACACGGACATTGCTTGCCTATCTCTCACGGTACACGGAATTCGACTCTCCGGAACTAATGAAACGGGCCGTGAGCTTGATTCACCGACAGGCCGTCAAAGCAAAGGCAGAGGGCTTGTACTTCAACGTGAGCATAATGCCACTCTCGGAGAACGTTTACACGTACGTCAACAGGTCTCAACTCTGAATCTCTTCAAATCGATCCTCGATGATCAACGGTCGCTTCCGAAGGATAAACCATACAAGGATCTTATTCAGTTGATAACCTTCATATTGCGGAAGTTCTTCAATGCTCTGGATGAAGAGCCGTTCCTCATGATTGAGGTGAGGCATTCATTTTTGCTTATCGGTTGCCTACCGTCTGCAGTGCTCATTGGGCGTCTCGTTTCTCGAACCACAGGCTTTCTTCCCTATGAACCGCGGACACTGGAAGCAGTTCTCAAGTTGGCAACCAGAGCAGAAATCTAATCGTAAACATGAAACGGCTGAAGATGACGGTGGTTTCTCAGGGGAAGTACAAGTTAAGAAGGGCTATTCCTGGAGCGAACAAATCGGTATCGCCGTTGCTGCGCTTGTGGAGGAAGGGAAATTTGAGCTGGTGGAGTGGGTGAAAGACGTAAGGAGCCACGTTTTGCCACGTTGCGAACACGAAGCTGATGCACGTTTGATGTTTTAGATTCTCGTATTAGTCATCCGCCAGCGTCAAAAGATCGTCGAAGAGACGGATCAAAACGATCGGGATGAGGATGCCGACGACTTTGGGGAGGTCCCACAGAGAAATGGTGGCCCTTCCAGGGAGGCAATAGCCAAGTTCACGGACTACGGTGAGTACGCCACCCGTGGCATGCATGGACGGGACTGAGGTGGGTCATGCAGCGATCCCTTACATCAACGACGAGCATGCTGAGGCTGCTACGAAGGACGCGAGGCTCAAGCTTGTGTTCCGCCTGCTGGACTTCACGATTCAGGAAGAGGGTGCGTTACGTGTATGCAATTTCGGACTTGGCAGCTTAGAATTAGTAGATGCCGAGGAGCTCCAATGGGTCGTGCCTGCCGCGATCACACCGCCTGTGCTCCAGGAGAGAATGAACGTCATCGATCAATCCCTCAAGAACCCCATTGACCTTGACGGCAAGAAAGCTAGTCAATTACTCAGCAGAAAGACTCGTAAGCGTAGAAGGCGGCGATCTCCCTCTCTCGGCTCCGACAATGAGCTTCCTGACGACGAACCCCGACGCAAAAAAAGGGAGAGAAAGAAGAAAGAAGAAACGAAATATAAATCCGCTCAGTTCATCGAGGACAGCGACGAAGAGTACGGAGACCTGGAAGCGTTCCTAGAGAAAGAAAAGGCCCTGCGCGAGAAGACTGCGCGTGCTGCAGCTGAGAGTGGCAAGGCCACTGCCATGAGGGCAACTGGGACCAAGAAGCGTCGGAAGAAAGGGCGGCAGCAGAACCCCGTAACAAAACCACCAACCCCTGATGGTGATGATGACCCCGCGTCGGTTATTCCAGGGTTCAACCTGACCTCCGACGACCCCGGTACTTCCTCGGACAGTGGCGATGAGATCTTCCAGTCTCTCCGCTGTAGTCGCTCACCGCCTCCTGTGCCACAACAGCACTTCGGGCCCGAGGTCAAAACACGTCCTAGACCGCGCTTGCTGCAGAAGTCCAGACCTTCTGTCGAAGCTACTACCGTCGTAGCTGAGACGATTAACATAACCAGCGATTCCGAGCAGGAGTCCAAAGAAAAACTGGTAACCCCTGCAGGACCTCGAGTTCCCAAGAAGGGTCGTCTTGTTCTATCAGACGACGAGCTGTAGTTGTTTCATGTATGTTATTTTGGTTTGTACTTTGCCTGTCGGAGCATGTCATCGCTTTCAAACAATCTAGTTGTTCATTAAACAAGTACGGCTAGCAGGAACCGTCACAGGGTCTGGGCTGAGGGCTGAGCAGTGGAGCTGGTTCGTATAGGGTACAAGCTTCAAGAATTTCATGGACGGTGTTACTAGACCTGCCAATATTCCACTGAGACGTTGCAGCTTGCAGCGTCAAGGCACCCGATCAAATCGCCTTGTCTTTTATTGGGACGGTAAGTGCCAGTAAGTGCCTACAACTTCGGATCGTCGCATGCATTGGCACCGTTCGAATCACTGGCTCGCGATAACAGCAAATATTCCGAGTGGGCGGATGGACTCAGTCAAGTTCGATCGCGCTTCTCCCATTTACTCGCGGGCACGCTACCCTGATCATGATGGGCCTGTCTCTTCCCGACGCACATCGATTATGGACCATCGCTACCATCGCATTGGTTGACGAAGGACAGCGCACTCGTCAGATGTGGCTATATCTATTACATTCCAAATCACCGACGCGCCCACTATGAGCACCCTCATGCTCTATCGATAGTGGATATTTGTGTTCAGCAACTCAGCGATGCCTGTCGAGCTCACGCTCGGCGGGGTACACAATTCGCGAGAACATCAATTATGGCATCCCGCGGACAGATCGCTTCTGTCATTTCGCACTCCACCTGTGACGCGATTGAACATGACACGACCCCGCCCCGCACTAGACGACCGCCGGCCCCATTGTTCTTTTCTGAGCTCTCTGTCGTCGCTTCTGACCGTCACTTAAAAAATTGCCAAGGCTAGTGCTATGCAGGCGGACTAGCGGAGTACTCTAGCCCGTTCGCTCCCTGGAATTTTAGGGCACTCCCTCTTGGGTAGAGCCTCTTTTCATTCTAAAGATGGGGGTTTTTTCTCGAACGCGGATTGCCATTAATCAAGATTCCCCAGGCTGTACAATTCGCTACCCTGGTACGTCGGGGCGCTCATGGGATATTAAAGGCTGACCCTGCGGGACTTGCCTAACGAATGGATCCTAGCTTTACATAGTGGTCTACGATGACCGAAATTCTGCGCATCAGATGGCCGTTCATTTCACCATTTCAGCTTCGATTAGTTCTCCTCCGCAACAGGAGGGTCGCAAAGGAACCTGGAAAAACATTCGTCCAAAATAGTTGACCTTCCTCCGATGTACTGGGTCTTGCTTTGCCCACGAGTACTATATCGAGGTCCCAGAACGCTCGAGCGGCTCAAGAACCCATTTATCTTCGGTTAGATATGCCTTGAGCTTTCCATGAGGCAGACAGCTATCCGCACAAGGCTTAATTGCGATTCAAGTGCTCAGGTTTTGAATTGTACACGATAAAAATATGGACACGGTCAGGTTTGTATAGACACCTCTCCTCAGTTCGGATAACTATCCTTTAAAGCATAGCTCGAGTTTTAGAGTGAGACAAGAGGATACACTGTGGGGTCAATCTTCAATCTTCAATCACCGGGGTTGTACGAGACCGAACTACCGAGTTATGGATATCATCTCGAATGAAGAATGGCCCTGCCCACCTGCGGCGTGTCACAAAAAGGATCATGATGGAATTTGAAAAGGCCCCACCTTGAAAATTCGTCACAGTGACATGTCCGTCTGACAGCAAAGTTTGACCCCGTTTCGGTTTCTGTCTGTCCCAATTCGTAGTCTCCGTGCTACATGGTGGCCACTTGTTGATCTGTGTGTACTTTTATTTACGTTGGTTGTGTTTCGTTGCAACCATTATTACAGATTTGGACGATTCCCCCCTCAACCGCCACAAGTGCAGCCTCCGACCAATATCGACACGGTACCTCCCACTGTGACGTACTCCCGTGCTGAAATCCTTACCACCAGGCTCGAGACGGTCACCCTACTACTATTAGTACGGGAGGTTAGAAGAGGCCGCATCGTACAATCAATCGTGAAGAGACTAGACACAGCCTTTGCGTGGGAGTGTTCATGTGCTTCGGAGGGTGCCGATTGAATTGGTGGGGTCTTCAAGTGGAGATACGAGCCTAGCCTAGATGCCATCGCAGTCCAAGGTCAGATGATTACCGCGTTATGGTGACGATAAGGCCCGCCAGTCACGGAACTGCAGACCCGTCGGTGGCATCCGGTTCAGGGTGTAAACTTTTTTTTCTTCTCTACCTATCCCAGCGGTAGAATGGCAAGTCGGTGCCAGACACGGCTGAGAGACGCCAAAGATTCGCAGCGTATGCGTGCATGGTGATTCCGAAAGGAATAAAGATAAGGATTGCCACGTTGAAGAATAAACCCCTTGTCGCAACCGCGAAATAGAACATGCAAATGAGTTGTGCGTGGTCGAATCTCGTATGCTATGACCTAGATGCTCCGAGAGATAGGCTCCACAGATACAGCATGGTGCATTACTGGGGGCGACCGTATTGACCAGTTGGCAAAATGACCCCCTCTGGATGGTGTATGATAGCCGTTCTGATCAACCCACGCACCGATAAGGAAAGCCGCAATTGGAGGCTGTACTTTGACTAGCAGGCATATAACCACATATCTACCAAGCCAGCCGTTCTGAGAGGTCACTAGTTCACTCTCAGAGAGTAGTTAGGATGGCTCAGGAACTTGCCTTTTTCGTCGCCCATCCACCAATCACAGATCTCCGCTTACTGGACAAAGTATGTCAACATAAATGGAAAATCTGTGGATAGGCCATTGAAATCATAATACATACTGAACAGGAGCGGATCCCCGGACAGGAAGGCTTGGTGTTCGATGCTTGGGATGAGATCGCCAGAAGTTGAGCATTATTGATAAAATCCAGAACGGAGATCTCAAGATATGAACAGGTCCCTGAAAAAGTTGGGCCACATATAATCACTCAGGTGACATTGACTGCGAAGTCAGTCTTTATCCGAGGGGTAACCCAGCGTCAAAGAGTGATAAGTTCGCGTACAAAACCCTAACAGGATGGGACGACCATGGCAAGACTTTCCATTGTAGTGCCCCAGACACGCGGAAGCATCCAAGCTACCTCGTGTCGTACTCAGCGAAGAGAGGTGGATAACGAAAGGGAAGCGGAGTATCGCGGAGTCCTGAGTTTAAATAACATTAGATGAATATAGGAAATGGCGGAAGCAAAAGAAAAAGAAAATTTGGTTGATCGGGGATCAACAAAGGAACACATCCCTAAGGCACAGCGGCTTGGTTTTTGATGGAACGACCGCAATTTGCCGGGTGTTCCCTCTCTGAAAGGTAAGATTTGTTTCAGACGAAATCTACTCCAAGTCAACTAAACTTGTACAAACTATCCAGGTTTTTTTTTTCCCTCAATGACTTGCTGTATCTGGGCATCACCAGCCGTTCGGTGTCAAAGGGGGACGGCATGAAACAAAGGATAAGAATCGGCGCACCCCCTCCGTGGATAGGGCTGAGGCCTAGGAAGTTCAGGTGACTGGTTCCATGGAAGAAGACATGCGTGTATGGTGGCGATTGCCTCGCTTTTTCGAGGTGGTGGTTCGCGAGTTCGCAGAGATTTGATTTGAGATTTGGAGGAATCAATCAACTTGAGCATTACCACCAGGGTCGCGATTGAAGACACGTCGGCTGATTTGACAAAGCGAATAATTCGGAAATCCGAGGCACAGATTCTTTTTGGAATAGCAGCAGAACTCAAGCTGGCCCAGCGGGCGTCTCTGTGGTGTTCAACGCCAACTATAATAAGTCCCTCCCTCCATTTTTTCAACCCCGACCTCCTTCCTCTCTCTCCAAGTTACGTGATAACGTTACATGTCCTCGATGGCACACGCCTCTGGTGAATCTGTCTCGTCACAACAACCTGATCGACCAGAGCGCAGCCGTAATGCTAAAGCCCAAGCTCGCCATCGTGCAAAGCGAAAAGCTTACATCGAGCAGGTCAGTGTCACCGTCCTTCACGTCGCGGAGTCCTTTTAGCTCCGCGTCATTATCGTTTAGCTCACTTGCTAACATGTTCATGACAGCTAGAGCAGACGGTGACGAAGCTGCAAACCGCTCTAGGCTTCACACCCGACCAGGTGGCTGCCCTCCCTCCTCCACTCGTCAAGATTCGGGAGTTGGAGCAAGAAAATACTCGTCTCCAGAAAGAAAACGAGGAGATGAGGCGTCTGCTCGGCGAGTCAGACCACCGACATCTCTCCTCTGAATACCGAAGGCACTCCCTCAACTCCTTCCACGAGTCTCGTGCTTGCGATCGTGACTTCAAGAAACGCAAAATGGATGATCTGTACATTGTGAGCCTTTTCGCCACTGGCCCGCCACATGCATGAAAATTTACGCACTGCTCTTACAGGGTCCTGATGCATCGCATCCAGACACCTTGCCACGCCCTCCTCCTCTGACTATCCCCCAACCGCTTTCGCATCACCAATACGGCACAATCCCATCTCACAACTCGTCGTCTGGTCACGGTGTTGCAAGTAATGGGTCATCATTGTTCAACCTTCACGCCCCCGCCTTCCATCAAATGCCCAACACGCCGTCAGGTTCCAGCTCTACCTCCAGCCCACCCTTTTCGGCGAGTAACATTCCCGTTTGAGTGACATAATTGTCCTCAAGAGCCGTAGGACGTAGTGTTGACCACATTGTATCTTCCACCCACCAGCAGCCTGCCCAAATGAATCACTCGTCACATTCACCGGCAAACAGTCGTCCAACCTCGTTATCGCATTCGACGCTCCCGAGTAGTTACCACTCGAATCACTACGGATCCGTGAAAGTTGAGGACGATCATTATGGCGTAAGTGTACGAAACCTGCTCCTATATCCATCCGTTCACGCGTCTATTCCGTAGTCTTCGAACCATCACAATCACAATGGACAGTCGAACCACTACCACACGACACTCCCTCCATTTGCACAGACCGTCCCAGAAACCGCCGACATTGACAGTTGGCATGCTCACACTTATTCGGCTGAGCGGGGCGGACATGTTCACCACCGCTAGAATGTTGCTGTATGGAAGTTTTTCCTTTCTCGTCCTGCTGAAACTCTGTAGAATATACCTCGTTTTATTGTTTATCGCTGCATGTCGACTAGCTCTGTCTATCTGCACCAGTATTTGCTTCATGCCGCACCATAGAGACATCGCACATTCTACCGTTTACTAATACTTATTTTCTGCACTGTACAAAGTTATTCAGACATTCTAGTGGATATGTGCATGCATGTATAATACGGCGTACCTCTAATGTAAGTAGCTCACCCATGAACAAGGGCTCGTGTTGCTAAGCTTGGCATGATCGAGGAGGTAACCGCGTTAATTCGCACTTTTTCGATCACATTGATGGTCTTTGAGTAACAACGTGAATAACTTTCAAATTGCCTTCGGTACTTGTGAGATCTAACACAGTTTTGTCAATTATTTTACGTATACGGTGTCGTACACGGCCCTCTCAAAGCTCAGCGAACTTGCCAGAGTGCTAATATACATAATCCTCGGGTCATGCCACTGGCAAGCAGTCCATGTTTCTGTCAAACGAGTTCTCCATGGGCCTTCATGGTCCGACCTTGACGGCGAGGATGGGAGAGTTATACCGAGCAGCTGCGGACATCTGGTGCTAGTCCATTAAAGTAGCGATCTTTCTGATGGAAACCGGCACCAAAAACCCTTTAGGACCTTCCTGGCCTCCAAGGCCTCATCACCGCGTCTGATCTCTCCGCAAGAAGTCTGGCACCGGCACTTCCTTTTTTCTTCAAGCCGATTCACTGAATGGAAGTTCTGCGATTCCAAACAGCTGCCCGTCGGTATTCGTTCCCGACTCAGCCTGGCTAGACCTGGCGTCAATATTCAATCGCACCTAATACATGCGTTGATGGATCTTGATACCCGATTTCAAGTTCAAGTCGTGACGCCGCCGGTGATCAGCATTCAGTACTCAATAGCGACGACCTCAGACTTGGCGATCTTTCTATCCACGGATCAAGGCTCTTCTGACAAGCACGGGCCCCGAACGGTCAGTCCCTTGCCGAAAACGATGGCGAGCGGCCAATAGCCTCTTATTTGGGGTTGTCCCCTTGCTGATTTTGATGCGATTGGTGGAACAACCCGCATCGCGATCGATTCATCTGCTTGCGTTTTCAATCAGACAATGGAGTTCACTGCCCGCAGCGAGATCAGTGAATTCAACCGTGTTCGAATCTGCAGAATTGGTCGAGCGAGATGGTCGCTCCCGCCCAAAGCGACGTGCCACCGTCATCATGGTCCACAATTATCTTGCTTTGACCACAAAGGAGCACAATGAGCCACTCACAACCTGTGGACGCTTCTGTGGACATCTTGGAGGCCTACAAAGCTCCCCGGATCGTAAAGTGTGATCCATCGATCTCGTTCCCTGATGCCCTCAGCCGAGCCCGCGCCCGCAGTACCATTCGTGCCCCGCCGCTTCGCCTCCGGCAGGTTTCCTGTCTCCAGAAGCTACAATTTGGAGCAAATGCTGTACAACTATTCAGTTGCAACGAACAGCGATGATTCAGGGGCGGCTCCATCCGAAAAGATCATTCCCGCGTTCCCCTTCAACGACGTGCCGATTTACGCTGACTCCGTCGATCTTGAAAGTAAGTTTTTGCTCTCAACAAAGAAGACTCTCGGCTCAATTTTTTTCAGCGCTGGGGTTTCACGATTTCTGGGGATGCCTGTTGACACCAGACAATATAGCAAGCCGGATCCACACAGATGATCTCCGCTATCACGTTTGGGTCGCTACTAAACGCGTCGTGGAGTCGGACATGTGAGAAATCGTACGAATACTCACTTGCTGTGATCTTACTCTTCCCTCATCATGGGCTAGAATCGAGCTTAACCGCAGGGAATGGCTCGTTGAAGCGGTTATGAGCCAATTTGTGAGTCTGTATTTAAATGCTGGCATGGGCGTCTAAACTCCGGACACGTAGATGGTCGAATTGACCCTTGCGCTCCTCGACCGGTGTCCAGGTCCGGTCGTGCTCTTCATCGACCCACGTCTTCACAATGACGCAGAGGGGATGGTAGCACGGGCCTATTCGTTGGTGTCCTTGTTCGACGAAGCCAACGTACGGCGATGGAGGGTCATCATTACGGTCCGACTTTGTCAGCTACCCCATTTATTTTTCTGAGCTAACCAAAACAAACCATGGACAGTTGCCTGCTACTGAGGATGGGCTTCGGGCCGCTTATGAGCTCACTAACGAACATGGAATACAGACGAACCTGTCTTTGGTTTCATGCCTTCCACATGCCTCTGCATGCATCGAAACGGGGACCAGAATGATGTCCATGAGCGTTGAGCCGGTAAGTGATAACACTGCCAGTCTACAGTAGAGATAATGACTAGCATGATCTAGATTATGGAGTGGTTCGAACAACAGGACAATTTGGCGTCGCGGGTAGCAAGCATATCACCAGATCATCCAGGCATCGAGACAGTACAGTCATGTGCTTCGTACATACGCCGTCACGGGCTGAACACCACTCTGGTTACTACTGACGTGCGGAAGGTAATCCCTACTACTTTAATGCTTTGTTGCATGCTGGCTGATGTTGATGCTGTGATGTAGTTTGCTGAACTGAAACAATTAAGTGGTATCGGTGGTGCGGCGCTTAATAAAAACCAACTCGACCAGATTCCAAAGCGAAAACTGACGACTTGGTATCCACGACCGGACGACAAGTCACCCGCCACAATCCATGCTCTTCAGGCAGCGTATCCTTCGAAATATTTGGACCGGAAAAAAGGTTTCTTGGTATCGCTCCCCGCAGAATGTAGGAGCCTGGTCTCAGCTGTCCTCTACGTCCGTCTGGGGAAGATGAAGGTCCACATGGAGACCATCGAGGCGGTGGTTCGAGCCGAAGTCAAACGACGCGTTGATCTCGAAACGATACCTTTGGACGCTCTCTACCGCCTTCCCTCAGAGGCGCGAACTCTTCGCAAATCAAAATCCACAAAGACCCTGTCTTCAAAACGGTCCAAGTCAAGTGTCCGGCGAAGTTCTCGCCAGGAAAAGCCGCCGCATGAGAAGGAGATAGCACCAATGGTCGAAGGCGTTGACTATTTCTAAACTTGGCTTTGATCATTCCATTCCACGATATGCTGTGTGTACTTTTTATGCTGTATGATCCTCGAGCTGCCTTGTATGCTGTCAAATTGGTGTCCTCTCATGCTCTATGATTTCCTTTTCTTTATTTCTTTGCACTTTGTTCGAGAATTTTTTTTCAGTTCAGTCTTTCCTTGTCATGACGGTGATTGACCGGATCCAGTCAGGCAAATCAGATGTTGCGAATCCTCGCGAATCAGAGACTCATCGGAATTTCGCCCGCATCAGTTCATTGTCCATGTCGGGCAATACCTAGTCCCTCATTTTGGTATATCTTTTGATTTGATGCGGTTGGTTAACACGGACCGTGGAGCTCAGCCGCATCCCTACACAGGGCCTATCCTGTCTTGAGCCTATGTAGTGCAAAGCGAGACTTAAAGAGTGCGCCCAGCCCAACTCATCCTGCCCAGATGCTGATAGCAGATCGCGGAGGATATACATTTATGGCAGTTCCATTGTATTGGTCCTCCCAAAATCGTCTCCTTCCCAAAGTGCTACGTCCGGTTCCGTCGTGCGATACCAACTTGGAGTGAGCGCCCATCGTCCTTGACAGTGTACATATTGGCAGTGTCAATCACAGTGCGCTTGTAACCTTGCATTCATTCCTCCTTGGCCTCCGTGGACTCATCGATATTAACCAGCGAGAGGTGCCACATACGTATCTTCATTTCACGTTTCTCTCCTATACCAGTCTCCTATACCAGTTTCCTATACTAGTCGTCAAGGACCCAGCACCTAGGCGTCCATAACTACATACATGTGATGCTGCGCTTAGGGTATGGGCCAGTACGAAACAAACAATGAGTTTCGGCTAAGAATAATCCTCGTTCGTCTATCCTTGCCAACCGAGAGTCGAGGCTCACAGTGCGTCCCAAATACGTTGCCATCTTGACCGCGGACCTCTAAGTTTTTCCCTCGCCAAAAACTCTTGTTCTTCGTTGTCTATTTCCTGTTTCCCAGTGATGAGATCTACCTCGGCAGCGCGAATGGTGCTAGTCCGGAAGAGAACTTTGTATCCAGCCCATAACACGATGAAAATGGGGATCGCGATATATGACCTACAGACGAGGCAGGCCCGTCAGGCATGAACTGAAGCGGAGATGGGCCTGACCCATGTAGGCACGTCAGAAAAAAAAAAGATGACTTACGTGATAAAAGAAGAGGATACAAAAGGCAGGAACGTGCTGAAACCTTGGGAAGTGAGATCTATAGATGCATTAAGATATATGCGATCCCATACATACCATTGAATGTTAGCACCAGCCCCGTGAAGCAGAGCGCAAACCATGATCCAAATGGTTGCAAAGGAGCCTTGTAGGGCAGAGTGCTGCGGTCAATCCCCTGCGCTTTCAATGCGCGCATGAATGCACTGCATAACAATGTCAGCTTCGACTCCGACTGACAGCAAGCTTCCAGACTGACATATGCGTATATGCTATACACATCCACGTAATTGCACCGAAACTCGCAATTAGATTAGAGAACCAGCCAAAGGCTTAATAGGAAACCGGCAATGAGTGGCGTTCAAGTGGGAATAAGATAACTTTATCTCAGACTGACCAACAGAACTCGATGAACTTGCATTAAGAAAAGTCAGGAAGCAAACCAGAGTGTTGAGGATTAATGCAGGCCAAGGGACGCCCATTCGGTTTACTTTGGCGAAAATTCGCGGGGCTTTCCGCTCTACAGCGAGGCCGTACAGTGTCCTCGATCCGATATAGAGATCGGAATTTGATGCACTAAGAACAAATATGAGGACGACGGCGTTGATGACATGATTTATAACGCGGATTCCAACGAGGGTCGTTGCTATTGGGGATCAGGCTAATGATACCATAGTGGATAAACCACACTGACCGACCACGAACGGGGACGAGGCCGCTCCAGCTTTGGAGGTATTGGCGACAAATAACGTCTTGGAGCGGTGAGACGGACGGAAGCATCCCAATTATGCAACTCACCTTGTTAGTACTCGGGACCGTCAAACTGATCACGAAGGTGCCTCCGATATAGAATACGACTATACGGAAGAACATCCTCTTGATTGCTCTCGGCACGTTCTTCCTCGGATTTTGGGTCTCGCCAACGGTGACCCCAATCAACTCTGTACCGATGTAAGAGAACAGAGCGGTAGTCAGTGTACTCCAGAACCCAAGAAATTGCGAGAGTTGCTTGTTGTGCACTTGGTTGATGAGGTAGTAGCCGAGAGGACCGTTAGGAGGGTTCCAGTATCTGAAGCCAATGCGGTCGTGTTGAGGGTTACCACCAAGGTCGATGATCAATCCCATCAGTATCAATCCGACCAAGGCGATGACCTTGATACTGCAGAACCAGAACTCGAACTCTCCAAAAACGCGTATACCCAACAAGTTGATAGCGAATACTGACAATCTTCAGCCATAGCTTAATCGATGCAGAGAGTATGTAACCCTCACTGAAAGCGATATAGATAACTGCGAAGTATCCCGTTAAAGCATGTCGCAGAAAAACTGGAAGCCAGAGTGTAGACCTACCCATCCAAACTTCGATGGGAACAGTGAGCGTCCAATATTGGACGACCGCACCCGCAGCGTTGACGTTATTGGTTGTCTGAACGAAATACTTGAACAGATAGTTGTATCCTAGCGCAAAACCAAACGCAGGATCGACGTAACGCGTGGCATATCCAGCAAAGCCTTTCTTGTGGGGCAGATAGGCTCCCATTTCGCCGAGTGCAACCATGACGAGGTAGCAGATGAATCCCATGAACGAATATCCGAACCAAAGGCCCAGTGGGCCTCCTCTAACGAGTGCGGTACCAGAGCCGATGATGAGGCCGGTGCCCAAGGAGCCCCCGAGCTAGTGTCTGGTTTGCACAAGGGTAGAACCAAAGATAATGCCTCGCGCACCGTAATCATGGAGACCTGCCTCGCCTTCAGACCCCGATGAAGTGAGAGAGCTTCATCCGGGTCGACAAAAATTGATTTCTCCGGAGTACTGTTGGGAGGAGGGATTCCGTTGCTGCCTTTGGGTGACTTCATGGCCAGTGAAGGGAAAGATGCCTGAAGAATGAGGGCAGAGCCCCCCTCGTCGACTCCTCAGATAAGAGGTGTCGGTTTGGATTTCCATGAGAAAACTATCATAGCTTGAGGATCGCCGTAATGCTTGGCTGTCCTATCCGCAGGCCAGGATTTCCCATCGCCGTCCAGCTAAATAAAGCGGCGGATAGAGAGATAACAGAAAGCGCCGCTCATCCAAAGGACCTACCAATGGATTCCGGGCGAGGACGGCTTTGTGGACGAGTCGGGCTAGAGCGCTCAGGTTTATGTACTCGGGGAGCTAGTCACTAGATGACGAAAAGCCAACATGCAGGACTCTCCATGGACTGGCCAGCCATCCTTGTCAAGAATCAATATATGTTTTGATGGTCGCGACTCTCTTGGCGGGGCTCCGTGTCGTTTCGGTAACAGTATGTGCAGTGGACGGATATGGCAACTGTAGTAAACTATTGCCCCTGGGTTCTCATCGACTTTCTGTGTGGTTCACATCAACAATTTGATTCGACATCCAATGGCCACCCATTTATCCTCAAAGGAGGACTACGAGGCCTTACTAGAGAAGTACGACACATGGATGTTCGATTGTGATGGAGTCTTATGGCACGGAGATCGGCCAATCGAGGGTGCTGTGGAAGTACTGGATATATTGCGGAAGCGGGGTGAGTACATATCACAATCTCACTCCACATCTATCCTCACTACATATCCGTATGAACCCGCAGGTAAACGTATCCTTTTCGTTACGAATAACGCCAGCAAGTCCCGCAAGAGTTACAAGGGCAAATTCGACCAGCTAGGCGTTGAAGCTCGAGTGGTACGGTACACGCTTCGCACTTGCCACACATGCAAGTCATACTCGATCTCTGATTATTATTTCGACGAAGGATGAAATTTATGGATCTGCATACGCTGCTGCGGTCTACATCTCCTCTGTAATGAAGCTTCCGAAGAACAAGAAGGTTTATGTGATCGGGATGTCTGGAATTGAGGAGGAGCTGAGGGAAGAAGGCGTTTCTTTCATCGGTGGCACTGTGAGCATTGACTCCCTCCAGACCAGGATGTAACTCGTCAAGTTAACATATGGTTGCCTAGGATCCAGCAGACAACACGTTCGAGCCCTTCTCCCTTACCAACTTCACTTTGGACCCGGATGTCGCCGCCGTGTTGTGCGGCCTCGACCTGAAGATCAATTACACGAAACTTTCGAAGGCTTTCCAATACTTAACTCGCAACCCTGACTGCCTGTTCCTCGCCACGAATGAGGATAGCACGTTCCCCAGTGCAGATGGGCTGCTCCCCGGAGCCGGGTCCATCAGCGCACCCCTCCGTTTTGCCTTGGAAAGGGACCCTATTAGTATCGGTAAACCCGCAAAGACAATGTTAGACTGCATCCAGGCAAAGTGACTCATAACAATCATCTGGTAGAAAATTAGCGCTGACCACGCCTCGGCCAGAGTCCATTTTGATCCTGAACGCACCATCATGGTCGGAGATCGTTTGAACACTGACATATTGTTCGGACAAGCAGGTGGCCTCGCGACGCTGCTTGTTCTAACGGGTAAGTCACTATGGACCTCGTACGGTCCAAGGGTGATGACAGCATATCAATCTAGGCATAACTTTGAAGGAGGACATCACCGGGCCCAATGCTTCGATGATCATACCCAAATACATCACCGAGTCGATAGGTGATCTCCGTGCAGTGAAAACGAGTTGATTGTGGAATTACCACCTAGATATCTAGACCACCAAACTACCATTGAATTCGATAGCATTAACTACTTTTGGGTTTTGAAGGCTGCGATCGGAGATGTTCCTCAGCGAGCCATTTGGCTGCGCTGCATATAAACGCTATCAAGGCACCAATGATGTAGCCTCCTAGGCTCCCGAAGAGCGGCGTCAAAGGCCAAGCCTAATCGAAGCAATAAATATTCGAGGTGGTGATATTTGGTGTGATCTTACCTGCCAAGGACGGTCCCAGTCAAGGGCAATGGGAATGGCACCAAGCCAGCTGCCGATGACGGTCCCAACAGCTGGGTAGACCATGGCACATTCAAACGCATTTCTGGGTCTATTTTGTGGTTTGCTTCCCTGATCAAATATTTCTATTTCTTCACTCACGATATTTCCACGAAGAGTCGCGTCCATACCAACCTATTGATCATCGCTGCTGCCTCTGTAGACATGGAAGGGCAACCAAGCGCAAAAGCAGGTGCAAAGGTGGTTAGAATCGCAACCACGAAAGCTAGCAGTGCCGTGTGCAAGTGATGACTTCGTGGTGGTTCAATTATAGTCTCGCAGAGTCGGTACGAGCGTATTCACCTTGCCAGAGGCGCCCCAAACATGAAAGCCACGACACATATTGCCGCGGCGGCACACAGAGTGAAGGCGGCTGCTTCTTTCAGTCTCTTAGGATGACCAACATGGAATGAGCTGGTGGTCGAGATGCATCTCGAGATGCACTTACTGTAAATCGTAGATTGTTGAAGCGAACACGGTCAAGCTTGATTTCATCTTCTATGCCCCTCGCCTTCTGTTCGAAATACCACTTTCTCACCCAGCTCGCCCACCACAGTTGCAAGATCACGAGCCCGCCGCATATCCAGATCAGTGTCAACAGCGGATCAGCGGTCAACGCTTCCATGAAGTCTGACTGAGGTCGGTCGGTCGTCCGCATTGCGAAAGGACTGAAAAGACGCGTCGTCTGAGGGACGTATAGAGCAGTGAACCCCATCAAAATCAGGTGTACGCCGAGGACGGAGGCATATTGAGCCATTGGAAAGTGGTCTACAGTTATGGCAGTGATGTTTTCGAGCTTCGGCGTCTTACCGTTGTTGCTCGGCTGCTTCCTGACTTTTGGTTTTGAAATGGCCATGGTAGTTGTGGTCTCGGGGCGTTGTGGCACGACAGACCATAGATAACCTCTGATTTAACCTTAGGCAAGATGTCCGGTAGCCTATGAGTGAGGTCAAGCACTAACGCGAACGTGCAAGCTCGACGACTCCCACGCTAACGTGACGGTTGGATCGGAGGCATCGAACGAACTAGTACTCTTGTTCTGCGCGGTCGAAGACGATGGATGGGTGGGTGTTACGCTTTGCTAATGTCGCTCTAGTCCAGCTCTCTCTTGCACCCAAAATGCTCTTCTAAAACATCGGATCCAAGTGATATCATAGTCAGCATGATCCTGCACACCCCCGGTCTACGACCGTCTACCATCTGCCAGTGAAAGGTGTGTTATGTGTCCCAAATTTCCATTTTGTGCATGTTTATTTCAAGTCCACCATGTCCATCACCCTGAACTTTTGTCCTCTCACTGACATCTCTACCATCACCCACATACACTCATGCAACTTACCCTCGATTGATCTTGTCACCTTTACAAGTTCGTAGTTGTCCATTTCCGTCAAGTCGGAATATCCTGCATGATATCTTGTTGAAGGCGGGCTGCGCCTTACATCTCCACTCGTGCAGAAATTCTGGATTGTTTGGTCAGACCTCTCACTTCATGCTTGGACCTGCAACCATCGATTTTCTTGTCGACTTTCTTTGGAGGTATACAACGTCTCTCGACGGCCTGGTGTCGGCCTTGCAGGTATGGTTACTCATCAGCTCTTGACATGCGTTGTTTTTTTACTATGCGTCCCAGCCTGCTCGCGTGAAACATTCTGAAGATCCACTCGCCGTTTTCCTCGTCGATGAAACAGCAGGATGGAACTATTCTAATCCAGTTTCGCTCGCCTTGTTCGATGGTCTTGTAGGTGACTTGCACTGCCTTGAATGTTTTTGTACCATTCAGCTTTCACTATCCCTATTTCTTGTCCCAACATTTGATCCCACCATGAAGAATCATGCCGGACTGGAAAAATCAGTGTTTCGGATGCTGTGGTGATGCTCATAATCAGTTGTTTTCATACCGAACACAATGTACCAATAGATTGTCATGATGCCAGAACTTCAGTTTCATTGCTACATAACCAACACCCTTGAGTATCAATCCTCAACTGAAAGGGTAACTCCCACTCCAGCTGAAGGGCATCGATCAGCAGCAATTCATTCTCTGAAGAATGCAAAGGGAGACACCAGCCACTAACGAAGTCTCTGAGCACCCATGCACCACACTCTCCATGTCCCACATCTACATCATCACATCCTACAGTCAGTCACAATCTTCTTCCCGTCATACAAGCAAGCGACAGAGCACACGGCGAGATGGTGTTGTCGGATGAGATGTGGGGGGTCAATGCTTGTCAAAAGGTCTCAGAGGCTGACGCAAGGACGGCAAGGTGAAACAACAGTTGATATTGCTGTTATGTGCAGTGGGGATGAGCAGGGACAGTTGTAGGCCTATCTGTTGGCGGTAGAGCAACGCTCCCTCGCATGCACCCCAGATGCAGATGGGTGGCCGTCTGAATGTGACCTTGTCTATGATGTATGAGAGGAAGGTGACACCACCTCACTGGTGCAAGTTTGCAGCGCGTCAGCGATATTGCCCACTCGGGCTGCGTTGTTGACAGACGCAGGTGGTGAGGGCAGACTGGTCTGAATCTTACTTTCCACTTCCTCGACAAGTTGCTTCAGCGCCCGAGGAGGATCCGAAGGACGCTTGCAGGTACGGCCGACAATGATGTTAACTACACGTACCTAGCAGGTGCTGTGTCGGGTCGTGGTGTCGTGTAGGGTCGCAATTTTGTCACTTCTGGGTTCCACTCTCGAGAAAGCGATGCTGGTGCTGGCTTGCTCCCTCCAACGCTAGGCTTCGCCCTCTCACACCTCCGACGCGTCCCTTAGTCGGTGCTGCTTGCTGCCCGTGTTGTCAGAGCTAAGCAGGATGGGGTGGAACAAAAGCAAGGACGAGAGCAGGCGAGGCGGGACACCGCTGTCTCTCACAAGGACAAACCACCTGTTTCGATGAGTCCCAGACCAAACCAACGAAATCCCGGGGCGAGAACGACAAAAGTAGACCGTGCACGTCCACCTCCGCATCTACGTGCACGCCGGCGTCGATCTGGTAGGGTACATGCGTAAGGTTGTGGCGGCAATGGCGAAGGCGTGCGGTGCGAGCGGACGGAACGCGGTGGGCTCAGAGTTGGATGTGTGCTTGAATGTTGATGCCCAGTTGAACTCGTATCCGAGCGCGACGCCAGGCGACATCCCTGGCTACCTCAGTGGGAGGGATGCATAGTGCGTGAGGCTGAGTGCGTGGGCTCTGGAGGTTCTGGAGGTTTGCATAGAGGACATTGATATCAGGTTTGGATCGGGTAAATGGGCCGGGAGGGACTGTCTGATGTCGCCACGTGAAACAAAGTATGCACATTCGGCAAACGCCGAGCTTCTGTATAGTACTCCTCAGCCACAACCCTCCTCCCAACACTAGACATAGCGTCAGCGCCGTCCTCAACGATCCTCAAGACTCAAGGTATGTCGCGACGCTGTATATGTTTGACGTCCTAGAGCTGAACCCGTGTTGTCGATAGCCAGGTATCAAAATTGTGAGTTTCGATCTCGTTTTCCTGATATCTTGTATGCAATGAGACCGTTGGGTTGCGGAAACAAGACGGGAGAATAGAGCTAGGGCGGGACAAAATCACGACAGCGGGAGCGGGAGAGTGGGGCCTGGATGGATCATCGAAGCGGGATGGATCACTTTTACTATGGAATCAGGACCACCCCCGACAGAAACTCTGATGCTAAACGATCCTTCCCCCAGAACCACCAATGGCCCAACGCGTCACCCTCCGCAAACGCACTCCCTACAACACCACCTCCAACCGCCGCCGCATCGTAAAGACCCCCGGTGGAAAACTCGTATACCACCACCTCAAGAAACTCGCCACCCAGCCCAAGTGCGGTGACTGTGGGATTGGGTTGCCTGGGGTACGTTGCACCGATGGTAATGTTGGTTGAAATGTTGATTTTTTATGTCTTGGCGCATCAAAATAGATCCCTGCACTTCGTCCGCGTCAATATGCTACTATCTCGAAACGCCAAAAGACTGTTCGCAGGGCGTATGGTGGTTCGCGGTGCGGTGACTGTGTGAAGTCACGGTACGTCAATTCCATACCTTTCCATCCCCCATCCTTCCTAATCAATCTGTCGACGACCGCCCAGCATCCTGCGGGCATTCTTGGTCGAGGAGGCAAAGATCGTGAAGAGGGTCATCAAAAGCCAGACGACCCCTGGCCGGAAGTAAATAGCATCGCTGGCGGACGGCACTCTGAGGGAGGGCGGAGGCTAGTTGCTTTATGGCTATCGACATGCTTTTTTACATCTTATCACTTCTATTGCATCTCATGTAACGGCCACAGCAAAACGATTGACCGAGGAGGTCAGTATGCCTATTGCTCCTCGTTCTTCGCAGGATGAAATGAGTTGAATACCGGTCTACGGTGCTGGATGAGTGTGGTCTACACACAGTAGGCCAATAAGAGGGGATACTAAGGTCATTCAAGGCCGATACACGGTATGTTGTAAAGGAGACATTACTGAAAAGGATCGACATATTATCAAGAAAAAACGGCCCGTCAAAACTGGACCAGTCGACGAGCACCAACACCCCAGCAGCTCTCATAATTTGGGCGAAGTAACGTCCCTCTCCTCCGCCCAATGGGTAGGCATCGGCACGCTCGGTCCATCATAGTCCGAGAATGGATCATCCTCCTTTGTGTCCTTTGTTTCGCCGTACGAATAGTAAGACCCACGCTTATAGTCCGGTGGCTTGCCATCGGAACGATGTGACCCTTCCGGAGGTTCGTAGGAAGGCAAGTATGCGGTGGTATCATAAGGTGCGCTGTATTGCGTCGGGTAGCCGTCCATCCGTGCTTGATTCGAGGGTGCACGGGCGGCATTGATGGGGCTGGTGGGGTCAAGTGATTGACGATAGTAGCCGAATGCTATGGCTGTGAAGAAGAGCCCGAGGACTGGACGAAATGGGCGATCAGGACTGCGTTCCATAGCAAGATATCACTCCGCCTACCGATTTCGACCAAAAGGACGATGATTTCATACGATGAATCGTGACTCCACTCATCATTGCAATCTGCCAGGTATCAGAGGGACTTCGCAACGATAAGTCAGTAACTTACATTCCGCGGCCTGGGTTGCATCGAGAGGAGATGTCGGGTTTTCGCCCCAGATTCCGAAAACCTGAAGGGTGTCAGGTACAGCTCACAAGGTGGGTTTGAACCAATACGGACAGATCCAACAGTACCATTCTGTGCAACAGCTTCGCACTCTGCAATCAAATCAGACTACCGAGGCAGTTACTCGTGAGCATCATGATCGTCACTTGGGTAATGCTGATTATTTACATACCTTGAATGTGAAATGAGTGACAACTCGCATGAACGCGATTGCTATCATCATCAGTGTGCTCAGTGCACACAGGAATGCATAAATCTTCACGAGGGTGAAGCGTTGCTAGATATCAATGACGACTTATGATCTGCAGTTCAAAGGACGACACAGCAGTGAAGCGTACCAGTGCGGCGGCAGTGACACCGAATATTTGGAAGCCGCATGCGACTGCATACATAACACCCTGTGCTATCGCCAATGGCGCGAGCATTGGGTAATTGTCTAATTCTAACGTGTCAGCCAACGATTCTTTTGCGCTGTTGTATCAAGGCGCACTATTTTGGTCAAGCTTGAGCTCCTTGAAAGATGAAACCTGGAGAAATTGAATCAGGATACAAAACGCCATTAGTTACAGGCTCATTGACGCACAGTCCTACAAAGTGACTTGTATTGGAGCGTTCTGCACTAGTCAGATTGCACTGATGTAGACGTACCATGCCAAAGCCCAAATAGCCGTGAGGGCGGACGCTAACGATACAATCAGTGCTCCATCACAAGGGCAAGCAATACCACGAACTTCCGAGCACGACGGGCCTCAAACTGCGCCCATAGTGCCTCGTCATATATCGATATGCAGGTGGAGCGCCTGTAGCCAAAGTGTCATCTCAGTTATTGGGGTCTACGAATTGCCGCGGGATATGCTCACCAGTCGGCGGTGCCCTTCTGGTAGTCATGGTGCGATGT
This sequence comes from Paxillus ammoniavirescens, assembly GCA_014904835.1. Classification (NCBI taxonomy): domain Eukaryota; kingdom Fungi; phylum Basidiomycota; class Agaricomycetes; order Boletales; family Paxillaceae; genus Paxillus; species Paxillus ammoniavirescens. Next base: position 204,290 of record MU120910.1, read on the forward strand.
CGGTTGTCTACAGTCCGTGATATGTTCGTGAAAGGGAGTGGGGTAACTTGTGAGGAAGGGAAGAGACAAGGGTAGCCAACTCTTGTATTTAGTATGAAGGCCGTCGTGCGGCTGCGGGGAAGGAACACAGCAACATGTAAACATGTATCTATTCCCACGCCATTACTGCCCCGTTACTGCGAGTGGCGGGCCCAATAGCCTGTGCACACGCATACGGCGTCGTCATCGTCTTGACCTGGCAGCCTCTTCAGCTCCCAACAATTGCGCGAGGTGTCCCCATCTAGCCAGCCCCGTTGTCCTGGCCAAGGTTGTTCTTGTTCTCTGTTAGGTGCTGAAGAGCTCGTTGCAACTGGCAACAGCGACGGAACACAGGCGTTACCAAATTGTACGTATCGATTCCCCCGCTGAACTCTAGGCAACGACGGCCATCGCATCTGGAAGATTGATTGGGTAGTGTGTCCTGCATCTTATTATCCTCCGAGAAAGACAATCAAGTTGCCAACAGCCTATTCAAGCGTGCATTGAACATGTCTATCGTGTATTTGTCGTTTATGAAGTACCTATGGTACGATTCACATCACTGGTCCTTCCGGATGCCAAATGGATTCAAGGTCCAATCTATTGAGAATGTACAAATGTTGGTATTGCTCGAGGACCCACCAACATGCGCGGGTCACATTGCAAAAATGCCGATAATTTTGAACGGAGGGACTGCTTGTCCTTCTTCACCTAATAGCAGACACTCGACATAATGATTTCCCCGCGTGACAGAATGGTCGATGATCTCGAGGCTACAAGGACGAAAGACACCATGTTAGGAACACCATCAAGAAGGCAGAGAACACGGCGAACACGTACGTTGGTACTGGGCTGCTGACATCCCCTGCATTCTCAATGATAACAGCCCCTCCAAAGTTATCATCCACCCAACACTCGATCTGACTGCCCTCCTCCACTTCGCTTATAGGCTCCTTGATGTAATATATCCCGACATCCCCAGAGCCCACCTTGATTGGCACACGTAACCTACTAAGAGGCATTGAACTATGCCAGAAATATCCAGTTGTCAACAACGGTGAGGTCCCTTGTGGGTGCGCCGCGCTCCATCCCGAGCCATAGAACAACGACGGCGGTAAAGGGTTCACGAGGTCGTTGGCAGACGCACAGAACGGTGCTGGCTCTTCAAACGATGACCGTGGGCGAGTGTTGATACGTACAGGCGGAATACTGAGCTCAGGATAGATTGGAATGGAGTGGGAATCAAAGGAAGGTGCTTGTGCGGGCTTCTTTCCCGCATCAGCGTTATCGCCAGCAGCCTTGGGAAATTCAGGAGCAGCACCACCTTTCCGAGCACCAACACCACCAAACAAGTGCGTATCTCCGCCGGGATTATAACCAGGAGCGAGCATGATAGGAATCGTCTCGTAGGAATGACCACCGGCCGTTGACCATGCAGCACATATTTGAGACTGGAAGTAAGAGATGAGGACATCCGCGAGGAGTGCGTGCCCATCAGAGTTGGCAAGGACAGCGTCGGCATAATAGGGCCTAATGAATTCGGGGTCGGCCATGTATGAAGGATAGAGGATGGGTTTTACGCTGGGGCCATGTGAACTGTTACGCCTTTGTTGCAAAAATTGGAAGGCCATACCTGATGTGAGGGACGTCATAGAATTGGGCAACTATGTTGTGCCAGTGGTCTGGTCCAGCAAAACCATATACTGCGTGTACCTCGGGACTGAAATGACCTAGGATGACAACGGCAGGCTGATCTGGTCGATCTAGCAATGAGCGGACAAGGAGCTCAAAGTTCTCCATGCCGCGCTGGTCGCTGGAGCGTGAGAGTATGTAGTAAGAGAGTGAGCTCATACAGTCAAGAGACATGCACAACTCACCCCGGATCATCGACATCAAATTCTAATATCACCAGGTCAGTGTTCTCGGGTACATGGTGGGCATTGCAGAAAGCAAAGTACCCGGAGTTGGTTCGACGCATGGCACCATTGGTGAGCTCGGAAGCGGGATGTGGGAAGACGCTCGACCACCACCGGAAGAAAGAAGAAGGATAACAAGTTGGGGACAATGGGTCATCACCAGCTCCATGACAAGCCGACACTAGTGAGGTCAAGCGAATTAGTTCGAGGCGTAGAGGAAATCACGACGAAAGGACTCACCTGAACCACCCAAAACACTCATAGTAACAGGCTGACCCAACAACGCCTTGTGTATCACTCGATGTATCCGCCCACCACTCCCTAGATGCAGCCGACTCTGAGAGAGTGGCATCACTCCATACTTCTCCGCAATGTCGTCCCCTGGCCCAAATACTGGACAAAAATCAAATGGGTTCCCAGAAACCTCTCCTCCTTCTTCCGAGCTGTTGGTCGCAAAATAGTTGGCCTCGTGGAGGTAGTTTTTTGGCACCAGCCCGACAGTACTGAATGGCTGTGGTTGGTGATGGAACGAGGGGCGAAGGTGACGTGTCAGCGTGACAATCGATACGAAAGCAAGAAGGAGGGCCCATATGCGATTGGGAACGCCAAACGAACGCCGATACCACCATGAGCGGGTCGATGTGTTGATGCCCATCCCGGTGAGGGAATGCTGGGACGGAGGGGAGATACGCGCCAGACCCTTCCCCAAGGCAGAGCGTCGCTGCATGTACTGGCCAGAGTACAAAAAGAAACAGGCAGGGCGTCAAGCTTTGAAGCTTTGAAAGTCGAAAGGAGGACAAAACGAAGGAGCGGCTTAGCCGGCGGCAGGTGACGGATATACGTTAGAAATGATTGAAGTTATTCGTCACGCAGACGTTGCATCTTGACGTTACTATTAATGTCGTTGACGAAGGCATTTCTACACAACTGACAGTACACAAAACCACCATTCACCTCTCTCCGTCTCTTCGATTGCAAAGTCATGGCACCAAGCGAAAAGGGAAAAAGTTGGACTCTGTGGGAGTTGAACCCACGACCTCATGCACTCCCGAATGCGAAGCATGCGCGCTACCAACTGTGCCAAAAGCCCTATTCCCCCTGACACGTAGTGCCATTTGGAAAGACACGCGTGACCATGGTCCCGGTCAGCCTGGACCGTTCGTGATCGCACATGCCAAGCCCAATTCTGGCCTTTTTTTCAATTCAGTCCTCTGGCCAGCTCTGCAAGCCTACTGCCTATGTGTATGAAGCGGGAGATGCTTGTGAGTTATCGCTATCACGGACAGTTGTCACGATGTCGCCATCACTATGTATGCCATTCACCGGACGGTATTGCCAGTACTGTTGTGACTGCTAGGTCTCCAGCCTCTTTCGATCACACAATAAAGACTCGGGCGGCCATCAAAAATGCAGTCCCTCGTTTTAGTAGGTGCCATGAGCATTCTCTCCGGTATTATTGAGCAATAACTCCCGCGAACGCCACTCACTGGCAATTACCGACTTCGAGCCTGAGGCCTGAGGGCGCCTCTTAAAGCACGCCTCTACTATCTCTTGCTGTTCTCCCTTATCTGCAGGTAAACACTTCTCACACTCCCATTAATCGTTCCCGACAAACGCCAGGTAATGTCTCGGTTGGTGACACCGCAACAACTCAAGGGTCACTTGGCGCTCCTCCGCGCCTTCCATGCGCTGAGGCAGACAGTCCAAGCTGGCAACGATTATCGATTTCCTGCGGGTGTGCGACTTCTTGATGCTGACCGGCGGTGGACGTGGTTTGTCTCCCTTGCTGTGGAAAGGTTTGACACAAGTTTCCATCGTGAGCGAATATTGACATCGTGCCAAGATTCGAGCGATGGTGTCTTACCATCCAAGCGTCGGATGCAGAGTGGCGCGGTCTGCCACCGATAGACGTCGTTATGGTCTGGCATGCGTATCTTCTAAATCCGAGGTAGGAGCGAAAAGCTTATAGTTGTTATCTGGACCAATTCTGGGTAGCTGGTACGCGGAAGACACAACTAGAATATCCAAGCTGAAGGCGCTTGCCAAATACAACGAAGAGTTTTCAATCTGTCTCGTAGGTGACATACCCTGCACTTACTTCGGTGTCTCAATATACTCTTATAGGACTTTCCTGACCTCTTAACTACCGAAGTCCCTCGTCGAGATCGTGTAGAGACATGGAGGCACCGCACAGGAACTCCATATCATCCATTCGACGCAGCTGCAGTCCTCACCCACAAGCATGTAGAATGTCCTCGATGCTCAGAATATATCCTAGCAGGTTTGTTCTGAACTTTCGAGTTGACGTGCCGACTTCTTATTCGTTCGTTGTAGCATTCGTAAATCCAAATGGTACGGGTTACGCACAAGGCAACTTCAAGCTCTTGTGCACGTGCGGTTTCGAGATCACAAAGGCATCACTCGGTCTATACAAGTTTGCCAAAAACCTTGTGGAAAAGAATGAGCCTGATGCTTATCTCGCGTATGCACACATTTCATCGCTCAGTAAATGACCGCCACTGACCGCCGCTATCCAGCGGATCTCTCCACACCCCTCGTGATTGTAATAACACCACGCGGGCTGGGCTCATCAAGAGCACGATCCTGCAAGCGAAGCCACTCATGGCAGGGGGTTCGGTCAAGCAGATAATGGAGAAGATACAGTACGACAGAAAGAAGTTACACGCGGCGCTATCGGAGGAGATCAAGGGAAATTAGTTTGTCCTTTGACCGTTCTTTAGAGTACTGTCTACTGACATAACTCACCTTAGCATTGGGAGAATTTTAGGGGCTTACACGGATGATAGGATATTTTCCATTGACCTTATTGGTGCTGTGAGTGTTGATGAGCGTTGAAAGCCTTTAATGAAAATGCTTACTTGGTGTAGGTTTTACGACAAGCCTCCTTTGTCGAGAAGATGGCGGGCCTTGGGTGGACCCAGCCTGGTTTCTTCGATTCAGAGGAAGATGCAATTGTCTTAGAGCACTGCATAGCGAGGTATCAAGTGTATGTGTGATGTTCCTCTGCAGTTGCCTTACTGATCATGGAGATGTCTAGTTTCCTCGGGCTGATGAAGGAATCACAAGGCTCGATGTTTGTGCCTACGCTCGATATCGACTTGGCATGGCACACTCACCAGTTGATGGCTCGTCGTTACCAACAAGACTGCTTCGAAGTAGTAGGACACTTTGTGAATCAGTAGGTGTTCGTCCAATCGACAAACTAACACCAAACCTAAATTCCACTTTCGCAGCGATGACAAGGTAGAGGAAGGTCACCTTGCGACCTCTTTCGATGTGACATGTCGAGTCTGGAAGGTCCGTACACGTAGTTCGTTCATCCATGTTAGAATAACTGACGGTCATCAGGAACGATACGGCCTCCCGTACATGTATTGTGGCTGTCCCCTTCCTGACGAAAGCATAGGCAGGCGACTGCGTCGCGCGCTTGGATCCGCCCACAACCACGGCGGTTCCTTACTTGCCCCTTCTGATGCGACTTCCCGCGCAGCTACCCATCCCAGCGACCACAACGCTGTATTTGCGATGCACCGACGAGCCCAAAGCGTGCGTGCCCGGAAAGAGCGGATGGAGGCACTGAAAGAACGACGCGCTCAAGAAGCTCCCCAACGCATACGGAAAAATCCTCCACATCGCATGCAGACATTGCCCAACTCGACGATCACTGTGGATCGTGGCCGACAGGCGATAGTCCCAACGCTCGCACACGTTCCGGCATTCTTGCACGCGATCCCGATGTTCCACCACCCACATCAGCACCAACAGGGCTGCCTTGCCCAGTCGGGAGGCATCTTATCAGGGGGGAATTGTGCAACGGTACGTGGCTTGCTTACTTGTTGATATGTGTGGTAACTTAATATCGGGTCCCCTCTTGTTTTGTGTGAAGGCTGATGGCCAAGGAGGCGATTCTGGTACAGGACTAAACTGTACTTCGTGCGGAGAAAACCCAGGTTCAAACTGTATGGTAGGCGGCTGTGCAAACGGTGGCTGTGCGGGTTGCGGTGGTGGTGATACTACAAACGCTTGCGGGACAGGAGGTTGTATGAGTGGTGGCTGTGGGTCTTGCGGAGGATGCGGCGGCGGCGGGTGCGGGGGCGGGTGTGGGGGAGGAGGTGGATGCGGTGGCAATTAGTACAAGGTATGAATACCCAGGCCCCAACGACTGCACTCGGGAGGCGACCAGCACGACGAAGTAACCACTGTTGTATTCAAGTTGTATTAGTATCTCTCCATGAGAAGACTACAAACGTCTATGTATCATCACCCAAAGATATAAAAAAACATCTCAGTAAATATCGTCGATACGATCCTAAATCATACTATACTTGCACGTCCAAGCAGTTACGACCATGTAGATCCGAGCAAAACAACGCCTATAGTCCGTCAATTGATCTCTGATGCTTCACTTTCACCGCCTCCGCGCTCTGGGAGCGATCCGGTACTGGTTCCCAGATAGGATCGACGTCGGGACCGTCAATGTCCCCAGCTCCGTCCCAACCCCAGCACCACACTACATTGAGAGGTCGTCAGTAGCAAGTCCAAAGACATCCCGAGGGGGCCCCTCACCATGCGACGGCCCAGGTACGAACTCCAACTCCTCAGTTTCCTCGGGAGTGAAAAGTCTGTCGTGGGGGCCAAACCACGACCTGTCTTGAGGATCCGTGCGTGGGTTGTCAGGAAGCCCTCCTAGGCGAGCATACCCCCGTATAGCGGTAAGATTCCGCCTCGAAGGATGTATTATGTCGAAGACTCGCTGCAATCGTCAGGTCCAAGTCAGTCATCTACCAGACAACACACACTGCACCGAGACCATGCCGTCACTCTCTCACCTTGTCATACGCCAACTTCACCCGGGGCACCATGAGTATCCGACCGTACCCAGCTTTCCAGTAGTCATTGCAGATCAAACTACACTCGGATGCCGAACATTCGTTCTCTGTGAGTTTTGCCATTCGGAAACTAACGTATGGTGGTGTGTAGAATGGTGCGGGATCTAGCACTGCGATGCCATTCCAGCATGACTGGACCTGTATGGGAAGGTGCATCTGGAAACGATCGGAAGCGTAGGGGTCGTGAAAGATGGCCTCAAAGGGTGCGTTTTCGAGTGCGGTACCATTGATATCACGGGCTACCCAGTTGTCGTAAAAGACAGGCGAGCCCTGGCAGTCACATTGCTGGTCAGACAAACCAAGCGTTTACAATGACAAAGAAAACAACTCACAAGGTCGTCATGGTACATATAGTCGGCAGCACACGTGATCCCCGCGTTGTTCCTCCTGCTCTGCCAGATGAGCTCGAGGAGATCGTCCACGCAAGGCAAGACGTCGTTCATGAATATGATACTGTCAAAGTACTCGTTGTGCGAGTCTCTGAGCTCGTGTAGCGGGACAAAGGCTTGGTTCCGAACCTCCGCGAGGTACTCGATACGGTGATTGAAAGCCCCTCTCGTCCTCGTTGACGTCCGTATCGTAACCCTCAACCCAACGCTCTTCGTCAACGCCTCAAATATCCGAAGGAGCGCCTTCGTCTGGTCCGTCGACCCATTTTCATATATCGACACATACACATTATGGTACCCCAGGATCGCCGAGACCCTGAAGAGCGTCGCGAACAAGTCGGGAATGACTTCGAACGAGTTCCATAAGTTGATGGCAAAGAAGTACTTGTGTTCCTTTGCCGGGACGTTTTGGACGTTTTGGGCGCCTCCAAAGCCGCCTAGCCCGATCGAGGATAGCCAGGAGGACTGGGCTGGAGGTTTGTACCCTACAAGAGCCTGATAGCGCTCTCGAGCTTGCTGGACGTAGAGAGGTTGGGAGTTACGGGTGCATTGGGCAGTATGGTGTGGAGTGAGTGTGGAGAGGAGTTCGAGCACCCGACGGCGCTGGTCCATGTTCGGCAGGGTAAACTGTTTCCGTGCAGACAATCGTGAGACGAATATTGGTCTGTCCACCCATGACGGCGCGAGGAACTGTATCAAAGACAGAAAGTCGTTTCTAAGCCAAGAGAAACACGCATAACGAGAAAAGTGCACACGTACGCTGGAGGGTAGTAACCGACCAATGAGTAGCCCAAGTAAGAGTCCCACCAGAAGCGTTAGTGGTGCTGGTACTTGTCTAAATTGCGCCAACAACGTCTTGACATTCATCGAGAGAGCAAAAGGCTGTGAGAACCAATTGAGGCTAGAGTGCAGCAAGCGCTATTACACTCGTGCTAGCGCTCGATTCCAGGGCTCGCGGACAGTGGGAGCTGTCAAACTCCGAATCGTGAAGGCGTTTGTCACTGGTTCCTGTCTTGGATTTCTGAAAATTTCCGAGTCGGTTTCCAAGCAAGGAGGGATGCTGTCACCGACAAAGAACTGTTAGGGTTGCACTGAGCTGTTCCAAGTTGAGCCCTACACCAGGTCCAGAATACGTGGTCTCATGTTATGCAGGGAAGCCGACTCGGAGAAGTTGGTCCAGACTTGGCAAGCGAATTCAACGCGTAGATGCTGGAATTTGATAAACAGTATCATTGGCAATGGCTACAAAAAAGTATCGTGCGGACGTGGTATCAAATACTAAGCAATGTCGAAATAATCTAATACACCCAATAGTCCCTCCCAAAACATGAGTTTAGATGAAGGCGAAAATTCAAACGTCGAATATCGATAATCCTCGTCGGATGCATCAAGGTCGCAGTAGGATGCAAAGAGAAGAGTATCATGTTTTAAGTGACACAGCACTTAAAGAACTGCAGCCAGTGCAAGGGCGGCGGCAGCCCCAGCGAGCACACTGACGCCGTTAGAGCTTGCTGCACCAGTCGACGAGGGACTAAAGCAAAACGGGACTGTTCAGAACTTCGTATAAAGCGAGGCGGAAGGTACTCACGAAGCCGCAGTTGACGCAGCAGAAGTTGATGCAGCAGAAGTTTTAGCACTAGCAGGAGTTGTAGCACTGGCAGTGGGAGTAGCTGAGGCTGCCGTCAAGGTAACACCCTGCAAGAAATCGTTAGAGAGCGAGAATGGGTAGTCAACCGGCAACTTACCACAGCGAGACAGAGAGACTGGGCAAAGGCTTCTGCTTCTGCAAGGTCGCTACCGGTGCAGGACGACTGGATGCAGGAAGTCGTCGAGTTGATGAAGGTCTGGTCATGGCACAAGCAACTGTCATCATCTGGAGAGCAGCCATCGAAGTTGGCATTGGCCAGGCATGGGGCAGCGCAGTCTAAACGGAAGAAAGACCGTGAGCACCGTAACATGGTAGAAACAAAGGCGAGGTGGCAACGTACTGGGAAGACTCTGACGTGCGACGAGAGCAGAAGAGGCCGAGGAAACAGCAGTCAAGGCAAAGAGGGCAACTGCGAAACGCATTGTAAAGGGTGTAAAGGGAACGAAAGTGATGATTTAAATTATGTTATAACTCAAGAGGGTGAGTTTGTTGAACAAGGACTGGTTGCAACTCCCGCCTTTATAGCCAATCTCGCTGAACACCAAATATTCGGCAAACAAAAGTTCCTGGAGGGAAAATTTGCCCCCATCTTGGCACGGATCAGATGTCTTTTGGATGTCATGATCAATCTCGGTAATAATACTTGAGCTGATCATTATGATGTCGTTGCATTGTTCTTTATTCAACCAGGAGGGATAGTGCGGGCCTTGGACTGGAATCAAACATGAACATTGCTCAAAGATCACACCCATCACACTCACAACGAGCGGACAGAAGGAGGGACGGGGGGAAATAATGGGAACGTCGAGTTTAGCAGACAAAGGGAAACCTTGAACAATCACAATGACCCTCGATCACAAGGCACTGCAACCAAAAACAGTACAATGCCCAACGTGGTCTCACATTTCGGAAAATACCGAGGTACTGTATCGTCACCTACAAGCCACAAACCTTGTTTCATCCAGCCGCCACAAGACAAACAACACCAAAGCGGAAGGGAAACTTGTCAAGTCCATCAAACAGTATCAGCTCACCGACATCGACATCCTCAAGACATGGTGCGTAATTATGACCCTAAATTATCCATCCATTTATCAAGGTCCTGATATACTATACAGGCCAGAACAAAAGAGGGGAAAGTACGTGCATCTGGGAACTCCGAGCAATCCACTAGTCACTAAACGAAACGTCCTCACATCCAGACCGCCAAGCGCTCTGCTCTCCAAGACGTCGTGACTCGCGAGTACACGATCCACCTGCACAAGCTTGTGCATGGCCGTTCTTTCAAAAAGCGTGCCCCTTGGGCCGTCAAATCTGTTGTGGAATTCGCCCGGAAGTCGATGGGGACCGCTGACGTACGGGTCGATCCTAAGCTCAACCAGGCTCTTTGGGCGCAGGGAATCAAGACCGTTCCTCACCGGATACGCGTGAAGTTTGAGCGTGAGTATCTTGTTGGATTGCTGCGGGGAATAAGCGATAATTGACGGCGTGGTTCGAACATCAGGCAAGCGTAACGACGAAGAAAACGCAAAAGAGAAACTTTACACATACGCTAGCCACGTCCCTGTAACCTCGTTCAAGGTATGCTTTCACTCGAATAGTTTCGCACGTGCCCTAACTCACCTCTTCAGGGCCTCCAAACGACCGTCGTTGACGCAGAGTAAAGGGAAACTTGATAGGAGAAGTCCCCTTTGCGTCCATGTACTGAGTCTTTTTATGGCCTACCACCTCATGCATTGCATCGCGCTTCACACTTATGGTACTATGTTGCGCAACATGAAACCGATCAAAACGCATCTACTACTGATATTTCGCATCTAAAGGGTCCTCCCAGCTCAGGAAGAGCCATGGTCAGGATCTATCTGTGGGTTGCAAGTAGTCCATGTTCGCGTGTCCTGAAGTTTGTTATTTTTTCCCCCTCATTCATGATTCTACTAGTGTTACTCTGCCCAAGTATACGGTAAGTACTAACGATGAATTAATCCCGAGTCATGGGATGTTTTAAAGTGCCTCCGCTTCTACCTTTCTAAGCTCTTCCCAAGACCCAAAACCCAAGGTTACAGGTAGTTGTGTCCACAACGCGAGTCTCTGTTCCCCGTACGCTTTACTCAGATCCGCCCTGCAAACTGCACACAACCCCCGGTCCCAGTCGCTCATCCAACCAATAAAAGGCCTTCCATGATTGCGAAAGGAAACCCACGCAGTGTGTAATCCGACGACGCATGGGTTGCTATAATCGTGTCTTCTGTTGCATAGACGTGCAGGGGCAGTCAGACACTGAGTCAAGTGCCCCGCTCCCATAAGCTCCGCTAGCCCAAGGATGCAGGACCTCTGATTGGGAGCGGATAAAGAACAAATAGATCCTTCACACTCGTAGCCGTCAACGATGTACGACACGGGACAAGATATGCAGCAAAAGAGCGCTGTCAGTGTGACTATGGAGAGAAGCCCGACTTCGCGTGCAACATTCATGATGCGGAAATTCCACAAATCGTTTTCACTGACTCTTGGGAAGAGGTTGTTGTAGCCGTGCGATGACATCGTCGACGCGTACGACAGCGCGAGCTGGCTGGTGGGCAATCTGCTCTTCGCTTCCTCGAATAGTTGCCGTATGGTATACTTTTTGCCCAGGCGCAAGAATGCTGCCAGGACAGGAAAAGGCATTGGTTCGTCGTGGGAGAACATGTAGCTATTAGAATGTTCGTTAGCAGCACGCCAGTGCAGATTCAGCAACGTACTACTTACCTCCTGTCATACAGGGCCTTGAGCACTATCTGAATTTCAGCAGCCGAATCGTGGAGGTGGATGACAGGGCACCCTTCGATGAACTCTGTCTCGGCATCGTTGGAATGAGGGCACGCGAACATGTCGTTGAAGATGTCGGAATAGGAGCTGAGGACGCTGCGATGGACGCGGAAGTGTTTCCCTTCTACTGCTAAGACGATGTTACCATCCTCCTTCCAGGGATCTAGGCGACTTCCGTCCTGAGGTAGGTCAAGGACACCACTCTTGGGTGATTCAGATGTCATGACGGATCTGGGTGAGCGTTGACATGGACAGTTGGATCGTCTAAAGACTAAAAGGGGGACATCGCATGTTACGGCATCCAGTGGTACTATAGTAACAACGTCATACAATGAACCTGGGAACACCAAGTCGAAGAAGCTGGGGGCGCCCGAGCAGGTAGCCTTATCTTGGCGGGGTAAACCTCTCAAAGTCGATCCAAGTTCAGGCATCGTGATTCTGGAACGCCGGCTTATCAGTTCTAAAACACTACGATCGTACGATGTCTCAAGGTCGCTACTCAAAGCCTGCCACAAGCCTAGTAGGAGCCAAGACGTCTGAGAAATTGCTACGGTAATAATATAAGAAGGAACTTTGACCGTCTTCCTGCCTAGGAAACTAGGTGATATGATCATTTCCTGGGTGGCAACAACGTTCTCACTCCAACATTTGATCATCTGATTTAGAACACCAGCTGATGAGAACATAACCATGTTAACAGTGGCCGCAACGTTGTATATTTGTGCACTGACGCCGTGGGCGCGCACGGCCGGAAAGGGAGTCCTCACCCTTTTTATGTTTCCCTGTCCTGTGTCATCGATTGCACTACCAATTATAACTTTACCGCGTCTAGCTATGCAAGTACACAACGCAGGGTTTGTCTAGATAAAATACCTTGTCTATAAGGAAAGGGTCACTGAATAAGTCAACCACTCTAAAATGTCCATAAGATGTCCTTGCAAAGTCTTTAACACCACGCACAACCCAACCCAACCGCAGCTGCCAACATCCTACCGTCCAACATGAATCCCACTCAGGGGAAAACCCAGGCCGCGTAGCAATTAGCCCCGATTCCGATAATGGCTGAGATCACAAAAAATATGGCGAGGATGGATACTCGGCGTCGACGCTTACTAAAAAACTAGCATACTTCCCATCTTCATCGCCGAACTACGCCGCTGTGTATGCGACGGGTTGATAGAGCTCTGCGGCCTGCTCGCGCCCAGGGGGGATTGTCATCGCGAAATCTAAGGCTGCTCGGATCCCTGTCCCCGCGAAGCCTTTCCAGTCCCAGAAGTCGAGGCCGGTATAGTCACCGATGCGTGCGTTCGTCTGATGAAATGTCAGAGTCTGCATCCGGCAAACGGTGCTCGAGTCAAACTTACTATCATAGCCATTATATTGTACACCCGGTAGTAGTATGGCCGGGTTCTACGGGCTATCAGGGGGTAACAGATTGGAGTTATCCAGCTATTCACACAGTGAGAGGGAGGCACGTACCTGCTTCCCAGTTTCTGTAATCTGATTCACATAGATGGTGTCGAAGTACGTCTTTATCGTGGCTCGTGCGCCTTCGATATCCTTTGCAACAAACTGGTGGGACACCAATTGTAAATAGTAAGAAAAACCATGATTACTACAATGCGAGTCGGACAGTCAGGCTAAAAAATAAGCAACGGAGGACGCAATGCGCACATTTTTTGCGATGGCTTCCTCGAGTGCGATCCAGTACGATTTGAACCAGTCGACGAAGCGCGCACACCGGTCTACCATTGCATCGTCAAGTCCCTGTTCGCTTCAGTGAGTAACGCGGGTGCGCAGCCACGTTTCTTACTTACAGTTCACCTGCATATGCCCCTATCTGACCTTTTCCTGGCCCTCTCCACATCTGGCTGTACACGAGGTTGAGGTTCAATGCCGTGCTATTATGGATAAACCAAACGTTGATGAACGTGGCTGCGTCGTGTGCATAGCGGTTGATCCATGTCATAGGGCCCATGCTGGAATTCATCCATGAGGCATCTCCCATGGCGTTGAAATGACCTGTGTTATTGATCATGCGCACGTCGGGGTTGAGAACACCATCCTGCAGATAGTACGGACAGTCGCTCCAGACTGCACATGTCAGGTATCAGTGTCTAGGGACGGGCATCGTGGACGGGCGTATTACCTTGTGGTAAAGGCAGCCCTGGGGTGTTTCCGAGTGCAGAGCAGTTGGGCCACGAGCTAAGAGTCTTACTAAGAGCAAGAACGACGAGTCGGGGATGTGATAACTGAGTGAACAAGGTCAAGAAGGGCCAGCGAGAAGGCCATTTACTCCAGGGTCCCTCAGAAGCTAGTAGATCCGCCCACTTTAAGACTGAGAATTGGGCACCTCGGGTAATGTCCGGGTAAGTCCTGGCCAGTAGGTGGTTGGGGTTGACGAAGTCATTCGCTTAGCTCGTGAATGGATGGGCTGGCCGAGCTAAAATTGCCAGGCCGGCACAAAGCAGGATTGGAAGGGTGAACCTCGAGAGTGGGCGGTGAGATGGTCCTCGTAGCAACCTCATCTGACGTTTGATAATAAGGCCTCACAATCCATGCCGACCTATACCTCATTATTCAAGTTGTAGTACATAGTAGTAATACTTACTAGTGAGTGCCACCCTGCCTTAGATTATTGCCTTTTCGGGACTGCCGCCTCTGCCTGATCAAAGTGACACCACCACTTTGAACGATCCAGGTAACTTCAAGTTCATGCGCCAATGTCTTAACCTGTCCAGGCTTCCTAAAGCAACAGCGCCAAAATCACTCAACGTGCGTATCTATGTATCCCTTTTGTTTCTCCTCTCAAACTCTCACGCGTTACCTCCAAACGTGCAGACTCGTCACACGACTCCCGGGTACGCCATCCCCAACCACATCGACCACAGGAATCTCGTCGACCGGCACCACCCCGGTGCACGCCTAAACCTCCGTACATTTCCCTCCTTCACATGTCCCGCTTTCTCTGTCCGCGCCATGCCCAAGGCGACCCTCTCTAGGCCCGCCTTCGTGCCCCCAGATCCACTTTTGGTGACGCGCAACACACGGCCGGGAAAGAAAAAGAAGAACGACACGCTCGACATAAGTCTACTCTTCCACACCATGAAGAAGACGACGAGCAAAAGGGCCGTCCTGCGGAAAAAGCTTCGGACGAAGATGACGTCGGCCATCCGGCTCGTTGTCACGCGTGGTGCGGACGCGGTGGATGTGAACAGTGGTCCTGAGGCGACTGTGCGCCATGTGGATGCTCTCGATCTGATCTCCGGGCTCACGGGACGTCGTGGACGGGAGCAGCTCCCGGTGGACTCGTACCCGCGCCTTGTGATGATTGCGAACCCTATGCCGGCGGACCGCCACCTCGTTCTGAAAGGTATTTTAGTTCCCACTGGCAATGCTTGGACATCCCCATCGCATAACTGACGCGGTTCTCGCCAGATTGGACATACGTCATTACGCCCAGCCTGAAACTCTATCGCATGCCGCTCCCAAACCTGGTACAAGCCGTCCGACAAGCACTCACGTTCCTGAAGCTTCACGCCAGTCGTATGGAGGCTTCGTGGGAGAGTATGCCAGCTCGAAAATCTGCGGGAAAACGATTACAGCCGACTCGCGAAAGAGAGCCGGCGGGGGCGAATGACACACAGCGTGCCGGGACAGCTTTACCGCCCCCGCGGTATGGCGAGGCTGTTACCGGTGGGGGCCAGCTGGGGAATCTCGAGATCCTTTCATCCTCTCATCCCGCAGCCCCCTCTCAACAAAAGGCTCCACGCGCTATCCCTAAACTGTTTTTCCCTTCTCGTCCAGCGATGACGGGCACGCAGGAACCAAACTTGAAGGGACCACCGGGTCCGAATACTGGTGGATCTCCAGGACACGTACAGCCGTTGACACGGCCAGAAACCAATGTAATGACATCCGCTAGGGCTCGTATGTTTGCGCAGCGACCTGTTCGCTTGCCGAAAGAGAAGTAGAGTGGGGATTATGGTGTTGTCGACTTGTACTAATACTAAACCTCCTTCGCTATCATGCCTTGAATGATTGCCTCTCCATTTATATTGGAACGAGTGACCCAAGAAGATCATCACAATGGCAAAGCCCTTCGGGCAACTCCTGGACCCAGGCTGTAGACCATGTTGGGTTCCAAAGAACGCTGACTCAAAAGGCCAGCGCTGCGGTCTTTGTACTTCAGACTTTTGTCCGCTGAAGATGGTCATGTCGCCAATGTTGAAGGCAACGTCAGATATCTATCAAGGCCAAGTTGGTTTCGGAGCCCCTGCACAGAAGGAGGAATATGGTAGCGAAGAGCGAATAGAACGCGGTGCCGGATCCGTCATTACAGAAGCACAAGAAACCAAGCTCTGGCACAGAATCGACTTGCGACTGACGGTTCCTCCTTACGCGCTCGCTAGTGAGTGGAGGATCGAGTTCTTTTTTACTTGAAGGAAAGCTAATGTCCTGATGAGCTGTCACCGTTTTGGTGTTCGCACATCTCTCAGGCAGGCAAGGACAATGTCCGCTCGCCGTTTATATTCGCTGAACAGCCGGTCCCTTTGCGTCATCGGGAGCTACTCCACTAGCCCCGGATTTATCAGTTGGTTAGTCATGTTGTTTTTCAACGCCCAGATGTATGCGCTCTCCCTTGAATAAAAGACTGATGGAATGACGCCGTCGACGCTGGTAGGTTGGCCAATAACCTCCAAGGAAAGTACAAGCGCGTTGTCGGCATGGCGCTTCAAATCAGTGCGGCCAACTTGGAAGGCGCGGCGGCGTGCAACATCTTCCGTAGGTGGTGAACTTGAGAACCTTTTAGATGGGCTGGAGATTATGTTCATAAGCATTGGACTGATAGCGATCCCGATCATAGTTCTCACTTACAAGCGTACGAATGCCCAGATGGATCGCGAGGATGTGCTCGAGAAACAGCAGGGACAGGATGTTGAATCCAAGGAGGAAGGAGGGGCTTCGTCGATGAGTTACGAAGCACCGGGTTTCAGGTACACCCTTTGAGTATTCCGTACATCCTGCTTAAGAGAGACAGCGTGTGTGTACGCGGTGACTGTTACTGTGTTGACAAAAGCATGCCGCGAGTCCAAAGCTTAGGGACCATCAGACTCAGAATGATGTCTCTTGACCAAGCATAGGAAGCCCCACACTGAGTTTCATCGATCGATCCAGCAGTATGTGAGAGTCTCCTTGGCGCACTTAGGTACTATACCTTAGGATCAATGGAGTACGCCTCCTTCGAGGGATTGGCCAGCGAGGGAATGTTGGTCTTACCCGTAGGGGAAATATTTAATGAATCTGATATACATGTCTGTCGATCTTCCTTTCTACTTCCTTGTATCCTTCGACTATATTTCCATTCACGAGCTCTGCTCGCTCGCAACCCTGTCAATAACGTTCTTTACGAGCCCAACAAGCTGTTCCTCAGTCCCCTTTATAGCCTCCACACGACGTTCACGCGACAAGAGGTCACCAAACACTGTCTCTGGGTCGAACGTAGACTGTGCTTTCTGAACAGCTTCAGAGAACTTGGCAGGATGGGCAGTGGAGAGGACCACCTGGATGGTGGATTCGGGGCTTCAACAGACGGTGAGCTCAATAGTCGACGGCGCAAAGAAAGGATTTGTGAGACGTACTTGGACTTTGCAAATGCCTCAGCAGCGTGCAGTCCTACAGCGGTGTGCGGATCGGCGAGGTACGAATAAGATTGGTTGTATTTCTTGATCATATCGATCGTCTGCGGTCACAGTTGTACTGAGTATGTCGCGAGATAAAGAGCTGCGCTGGCAAACCACTCACCTGTTCGTCGTTGACTTTCTCCGCGATAAAGTCCGCCCTTGCTTCTTCAAGAACAGTCGACAGATCAACAGCCCCTTTGTTCTTGACCACCGCCATCCATTGGCTGACCTGCTGACACGCCGCCGCGCGCTTTTCGCCGTCATCACTTTGCTCTGCCTTTTCATAGGCAAGGTACCAGAGTAGCCGCTCAAAGTTACTTGATATGGCAATGTCCATGGCGGGGCTGACCGTTGCATGGACGCCGCCTACTACTGCGTCTGCGGTGGGGTCCACCTTTTCATATGACCCGCTTTTCCAGAAACGGGCAAGGATGTCGTTCGAATTGGTTGCCACGCCGAGTTTGCCCATGGGCAGACCCAGGCACTTGGCGTAGTATCCCGCAAGGACATCTCCAAAGTTTCCGGTAGGGACTACGAACTGGATTTCGGAGTGACCGAGGTCGACGTGGGGATTGTTGACGAGTTGAAAATAGGCAGAGAAGTAGTACACGATCTGGACGAGAATACGGGCCCAGTTGATGGAGTTGACTGCTCCGAGACTATGTTTGTCGTTGAACTCCTTGTCGGCTAGGAGCGATTTTAGTATATCCTACGTCGACGATCGGGCACGTTCGTTAAACATAAATGGACATCTGTGGGCCGTGCTCACCTGACAGTTGTCAAACGTGCCACTGACGGATAGATTATGCACGTTCGCGTCGAGGACAGTGGTCATCTGGGCTTCCTGGATGGGAGACACTCGACCCTCGGGGAAGAGGATGAAGACGGATATGTTGGCTTTGTTGCGCAGCCCGTAGATAGCGGCGCTGCCCGTGTCTCCGCTCGTTGCTCCAACAACGGTAAGCTTTTCGGGTGCATCACCTGATGCTTTCTGCGCGTTTCGTCTACCAAGGAAATATTCGAAGAGGTTTCCTACGAGCTGGAGCGCGAGATCCTTAAATGCGTATGTTGGGCCGTGGAAAAGCTCCAGAATGTATGTATTTTGGTGCAGGTGTACGAGCGGAGTGATCGATTCCTCTCGGAAGGCGGAGGGACCGACGGTGTAGGTCCTGTTGACGAGCTCTTCGAGGTCGTCGGCGGGGAGCTCGTTCGGAGAGACGAAAAGTTTGATGACGTTTATCGCGAGTTGCTGGTATGACAGGTTTGCCCATGCAGTTTTCCAGTCCTCTGGAAGAGTGGGGATGTCCCGTGGGATGTAGAGTCCGCCGTCTGGCGCCAGGCCAGCGAGAACGACCTAGCCGAACAAGGGGCTGGTTAGAGGAAGTAGCGGTCGGTTAGGAGGGTGACTTACATCTTCGAAGGATCGGAGGCCTGGATCGCCACGAGTTGAGAAGTATTTCATGGCTGGTGTTCTTTGGTTGCAGGATCGTGGTGGACCTGGTGGAGCCTGGTGGTGACTCGGACTCGGGACGATCTCAGAAGTTGTCGATCATCATCGATCAATTTCAGTCCACGCAGTAGGAAAAGGAAAGATTAGTCAGCGTCCTTGAACAATTCAATATTATTTTCTGCAGCGTCTTCGCTGCGTAAAAAAAAAAGTATGTGCAGTATGATACATGCACATGGCGCGCGTGAGCAAGGCTTTTCTTATACCGCAAAAACCCATCACAGGGGCCAACCTATTTGTTTGTGGCTTGTTTCGTCCATACTCTGAATTGGTCACCTTATACTGTTCGAGTGGCGAGATGCAGGTGATACAAATGTCATTGGACACTATGACGAGTTACTTTGCTGACTATGAACGTACAAGAAACACCACGAAAACCTAACACTTGTACAACAATTCGTACCCATATTTACCCTTGTGACCAATATGTCGTTGCCTGTGCGAAATCACGGAAGACCCCCGACTGCTTCCGCATCAGGAGTGTTCTTCTGGTCATCAATCGCCCGCTGAGTGTCTTCAGGGTTTTCGATGGCGTACTCGAGGTTGCCGATGATAGGATATTCGTACCGCTGCTCTTTCTCCGTCTTTTTCACCAGTCCGAATGATTCGGACTCTGTGAAGGTTGGCAGCGGTATGCGAAGCAATGCAACATAAAACCCAATGTGCTGTTGTACAAGAGCGACGTACAGGAACTCTTCCAGGGTTGCTGGCGGCGATGGGGGGAGCACTCCGTTAAGAATGTGGCTCGGGAGGGGGATATATATAGCGCCTGATATGAACGCGGCAATCTTGAGCAAAAGGGTGATACCCTGGATAAGCACGAGTGGTGGAGAGCCATAGATAGCAGGTATGTTATCCAGGTTCTGAGCGGGTGATAGGCTCTTAATTGCGCACCACGCTTGGGGAACGATATCAAGCGAGTTAACGATGTTGAGGTTCCAAACCTGGTAACCTCCTGCCTCTGATCCTGGGAAACGCTGTGCGGGAAATGTGGAAGCGAAGAGGTCGGTGAACGCTCTGTTCCCTGGGCTCGGACCAGCGGCCAAGTATGTTAACGCTGATGCAGGAACTGTGCCCGAGCGGACGAGGGAGAGAGCGAGGGTGGAGGCAAGAGCTGCACCGAGACTGTTCCCGGTGAAGACGATCCGGGTGGGATCCGAGATTTCGAGATTGGTAAGGAAGTCTAACAACGTGCTGCCAGCTGAGCCTGATCCCAATGGGGCGGGCTTCGTGAGCAAGGTATGGAGTGCGTTCACTGTGCCCATTGAAGCGTATGGGGTGCCCGGAACAATATCCTTAGGCTGAACCACTTCGGCGGGGTTTTTGATGCCAGCGTTTACCCAAGCATTGAAGTCGACCACGCGGTGTACTGCCAAGTTCTCTTGGAACCATGCATAAGTGGAGTTGGCGGGAGTGCCGGCAATGGCAACAACATAAGTGGGGTGGACAGACCCGTCTGCGTAGGTGAGGCTAGGATTGTACCCCACGAACCACGAGTTGTCGGGACCCGTGTCTGCCTCAGCGGGTTTGAACTTCCACACTGTAGGGCCCCAGACGGTAGTCCAGTCACCGATTTTCGGAAGCTCCTGTGCAAGAATGTATTGAAGCGCCCGTTGGAGGTTATCTTCTGTACCCTTCTGGTCATTGACGAGGTTGGAGTAGAGGGAAAGGGCGAAAACTTGTTGGAAAGAATCAAAGCTCATGGTTGTATCTTATAAAAGTAATGAAAGGAGATTAACACCGCGGTATGGGACGAGTGAGAAAGACGAATACATACGCTGAGAGCACCAGAGATGTTTGATGTTACTGTGTTTATGATATCTGTCGTTTTTGATAGACGGGGTTGGCCAGTGAGGAGGGGGGGTGTTTTATACGTCTCACTTTGGATCAGGTAAGCAAGATGAGCATCCTTTCAACACCAATTGTCAGCGCAAGATATCGGAATCGAATCACAGGTTCTGGAAAGCTGCCATGTTATTCGGATGCACCGTAATACTGGTGGCCCAAAGTAGGATTGGTCAAACTATGATATTGTCAGATGACGATAAAAATCCAATCCGATGTTCGGAGCTCGAGAGGAACGTGGGGAGTGGGAAAAGAACTTGATGCGTACACACCATTTCTCTTGTCCAGATCATTTCTCCTGTCCGGGAAGCACTCGGATCGCTGCAAAGCATGGCCAGACCTTGTCAATTTGTCCAAACTTTGGGCGATGATATTCCAAATGATGAACAAGAGGGGATTAAACGCTGCTAACAAGTATTGAAACGTCCTATTGAGGCCAAAGAACCTGGTCTGGTGACAACTTACACCATCCTGCAGGAAGTAAGGTCAACTCGGATTCAAAATATGAACAAATACTGATATAAATGGGAGATCCCTGAGGTCTCGAAACAGTTGTGATGACTGGCACGGTCAACGACTGTCTTCCGTAGAGTGTCTAGGGGACGATCTGTAGAATATCTTAGCACCAGTCCCCGACTCACCACAAACGAAGCCTGAGGAGCTGCTTGCCTGAAGGGTCTGCACGCCTTCATTGTGTCTCAACGTTGGTAAATAGTTCGGCTGGTGACAAAAACTCGCTCTGTCGAACGCAAGGTAGGTTTGATGTGACCCTCCCAAATGTCTGTGGTGGTGACGACAGAGCTAGATACGGGACAAACCAGGTTATTCGGCTTTAGTTGATCATTGATATCCGCCTGGAATGTTCTGAGTTTAGGACCGGCCATAAGAAATACAAAGGTGCAAGCCTTGCCTTGTCCATCTCTGCAATGATCGGAATTAGAAACATCGGATCGAGATGTTGAATATTGAGACCCTAATAGGGACCCCAGATAATCTTCCCACGGCCACCGTCATCTCTCGTGATCCCTCCTCCCACCTCTTCCCCACTCGTCGGAAAAAGACTTTGATGTATTTGCGAACATCTTTCCCATCAAGCCTCAATCAGATCTGATATCCCTTCGACCCGAACATATTGCCATTTCCCGGCCATAGCCTTTCGGCATTTTTTTCATTACACTGATCATCGATGCATCGATTATCGTTGCCTGATCATTCTCCTCCCTCTCCCGTGACCAACTCACCCGAAACAAGTCAGGCACGGGTTGGTTTGCAGGGTGAAAGAATGGGACGTAATTGTTGTGTCCTCGCGGCTGCATGTGCCACGTCTCGGCTAATTCAAGGATCTGCACGCATGGTGCGGGCTCGTTCGCAGATGTAGACATTTTGGAACGCGTAGTGTAGGTTTGCGTCGCAGGATATGTTGATCATGGAATTGCGACTTAATACAAAGTGATCCTTATAGAGTCCGACGGCGATGCAGAACACGAGCAGGTTTTGAGAATGTACACATGGGTGGGAAAGGGGGAAACCTGTGTGCTGTCTTGCTAAGATGGTGGCTGAACAGTGTTGGAGACAGACAGGCGTGCAGACATCGTTGCAGGTGATTCCAATGCAGTGGGGTTGCAATACGGGGTCAACACCTCGTCAATGCGTCAGACAG
Organism: Paxillus ammoniavirescens; assembly: GCA_014904835.1. Taxonomy (NCBI): domain Eukaryota; kingdom Fungi; phylum Basidiomycota; class Agaricomycetes; order Boletales; family Paxillaceae; genus Paxillus; species Paxillus ammoniavirescens. The sequence goes on from MU120910.1 coordinate 226,672, forward strand.
GCAGCTGGTCGGTGTGAGTAACTTTTGCCAGAGATATTCAACTTGTGTGACTGACAAAGGATCATATCAACTTCATTTACACCATCAAGGTGCAAAGGGCCGCTGACGACAGCCCAATAATAGTTTTGACGAATGTTGGGTGGTCGTTAGTATGTTTGCCATTTGTTGGGTCGGAGGCTGACTATTGGCTGAAACGAAGGTAAGTAAGAGGTTTGGAAGAGTCGAAAATGACCCACATTAATGACGTGAATACCTCACAGCTTGGCGAGTTGCCATGTCTTTCCGACAGAGAAAGCACCGAACGTTGAATTTGGACTTGACTTGTGTATGGAGCTGGCGTTGTCGGTGGCCAGCAATCACTGGAAAGGCTGTGCATTTATTCCCACAGTACCAGCACCGTGGGTCACTCCCGGGCCCGGCATATGTTGCTACAGTAGCTATCGTGGGGATGACCCAGCGCTCAGGTCGGTGCTTGGACTCGGCAGCCTTGTCGGAGGCGACGAGAGCGGCAGTGGTACTTCTCTTTCCCATTGACAGACCCTGTATTTGCTGCATCTTAGCGGATGTCCATGCATCAGTGGCATCTGGTCTGATGCGTGGATCTCCCGAAAGCATGTATGAGAGTGATCAATTGATTTACATAGAATAGCATCATTTGTCGCGGTCAGCTTTGGAGGTCGACTGCAAAAGGTGTACGTATTGTGTCAGCGATTGTTAGTTAGAACGGTGCTACTCCATGGACAGTAGAATATTCCGATGGATAGGATGAATGCAAAGCCGTGGTGACAGCGAGTTGGTGCAATGCCCGACCCCGATGCTCGCTGGCCACTTCGTCATAAAGAATGCTCTGAATTTTGAGTGGGCTCGGGTACCAACACCATTGCCATCTCCTTTATGTACCCTCATGGGGCTTTGGCTTCGGGGCTTCCTCTACAGCCACATCCAACAACGAGATCTAAGCTCTACTATGTACTACTTAGTGGCCATGGCCCTGCAATTTGCATCACTCACCAATGTCATGGGGGTATTGACATATTGCTTGCATCGTTCCTACTTACCAAAAAAGGTATAAGCATGGGTTGCGTGTGTGACCAAGCGTGACAACGCGACATACGACGCGCTCTTGTCTCCTCTCGACATCAGAAATTGGCCACACACAAATGTCAGATACCCAGCCTGAGCGCTCGCCTGCCCCACGCCGTTCTCAACGTGACAGAAAACAGGTAAAGCCTTTTGCTTCCGGTATGTCTTGCGTCCTTTGCTCCTTTGCACTCAAATATACTCATGTCCACAGGCAGCCAATCACCCAACAAGCGCAAGAGAAGTTCTCAAGCGGATGACGACAACGAACTGACTGAACTCTCCGAGCTGGAAGATGTACGACGAGAGGTGAATCAAGAAGACGAGGACGCCGATGAGGAGGGTGACCAGGACGACCAAGACTTCAACACGCCGAAAGCCAAGAAGCCTGCTCCTTCGAAGAGAAAGGCCAAAGCAAGCGGACCTCCACCTGCAAAGAAACCGCGAACGACCAAATCAGCTGCTCCGAAGCCTCCAAAACCACCCAAACAGCCGAAACCGAGAGCTCGCAAACCGAAGGTAGCTAATGGCGACTTTGATGCCACGAAAGTCGCCACCGACACCAAGATAGCAGCGGATAATCCTCTATTCAGTGTGTCTCTTGTCAAGCATCATGATTGCTCATGTCCGAGCCTTTCCACGCAGACGCCATATTGAACCCCTCAGCCGCTCTCCAATCCACAGCGGAGGATTTCCTTGAGTCACTCTCACAAAGCGCAGGCGCAGCGCAAGCAGAGTTGATCAACTGCATATTGCGCGCATGTGGATGCAACGACTCTGTGGACGCGGACGAAGTGCTCGACTACGATGGGGTCGTCGACTCACTCGACAACTTCACCGAAGGGCTTAAACAGGTAATCAACCACGATTTATTTGTCTATTGTTGCTCATCTAGCCATCTCAGGAAAACTCACCAATATATCCGCTCACTTCAAAACTACCCGCGTTCAAGCGTTTCCGTGCTTCGCTTTCCGAACTGATAGAGCGTCTTATTCTAGCAGCCGCCGAACTCGGGTCACTTTATACTTCTGACCTCATCACTACTCTACAAACTTGGGTTGTTGCCATGTCTTCCTCGCAAATCCGCTCTTTCCGGCACACCGCGACAGTTGTCGCACTCGAAGTAGAGACTGCGCTCTGCCAAGTTGCAGCAGCTGTCGAAAAAGAAGCCGAAATTGTCGGACGACAGCGAGAAGGCGAGCGGAAACGCAAAGCTAACAACAAATCCACTGGAGTGCGGGAGAAAGACTTGGACGGAAAGGCAGCAGAAGTTCGAAAGCGACGCACAACACTCGCTGAGTACTTGAAAGAAATAGTAAACGGGTGAGCTCTTTTCCCCTGATTCTGCTTTCATCCCCGCTCAACGTGTCGTTCCAGTGTTTTCGTACACAGGTATCGAGATCTGGACCCCAACATCCGCACAGAATGTGTCAGAGCTATGGCAGCATGGTTCACGCACTACCCGGCCCATTTCCTCGACGCATCATATCTCCGATACGTCGGTTGGGTTCTTTCAGACTCCAGCACACCCGTCCGTCTCGAAGCAGTACGAGCGCTCGCAGCCGTATACGCACAATCCGAATACGTGGGTTCCCTCACCCACTTTACGGAACGCTTTAAGCCACGATTGCTCGAGATGGCGGGTGGAGATACGGAATTGAGCGTACGAACGGCCGTGATAGGTGTTTTGAGCGCTATCGACGGACACGCGCTCCTCGAGGACGAAGAGCGCGAGCGCATGTGTTTACTTGTGTTCGATGCAGAGGCGCGGGTAAGAAAAGCTGTCGGGGGATTCGTAGGGGGAGTATTGCAAGAGCTTGCCGAGGAACGCGTGGCGGTGTTTGCGGGACGTAACAAGAACAAAGCTGGGGACAAGGGCAAAGCAAGGGCCAGTGTGAAGGCGCTTGCGATGCTGCTCGTGAAGTGGGGGAAGGCGCTAGATCGAGCGTCAGAGGCTTCCGAGGAGGAAAGCGTCTTGTCCGGTGAGGGCGGTAGTGGATCTGGCCGACGAATACATCCACCTTCAGTGGTAGGTGCTGACCCGAGAGGACGCATCGCGCTAGCTGTGGAGGCCCTGTGGGATGAGGTTGAGGCTCTCAGTGATTGGGAGGGGATCCTGGACGTGTTGTTACTTGATCATTCGGCGGGGGGAGATGAGGACATGGACGGGAGTGATTCGTTGGCGGAGTCTGCAAGAAATGGGGTGGACCCTGCGTTGCGGCTATCGGAGGTGGAGGAAAGCGTGCTGCTGGAAGTACTCGTCGCGTCATTGCGTCGTGCAAAAGCGGTGTCTGCAAGCGGGAAGAAGGTTCGCTCTACATCATTGCCTTCTCTGATTGAGTACATACGCTCATAACGTTGTGCGACAGGGTGAAGAAGAGACGGTCGTATCAGATATTACGCGTGCGCTGATCAAGGGACTCCCGAGGCTATTCATCAAGTATCAGACTGACGAAGCCCGCATATCCGACGTTCTCCTAATTCCTCCATTGATGAATCTTGATCTTTACCTCGAGATGCGGATGATGAACGTGAGTTTTCCTGCGGACTTTTTCATAGTGGCCAAATTGATTGTCTTGCCGCAGGCCTATGCGAGCCTCTGGGACGACGTGACGAAGCAGCTGCTCTCACATTCCTCGCAAACTGTCCTCACGAAGGCCGTATCCGTAATCCGGCATTTCATGGCGGCTACATCACTCACCAACACGAACAGCACGAAAATTCTTGAGCTCGAAGACGAACTCGCGACACAACTGCGTGATGCCGTCGCAGGCCGAGAGGAGATAGAAGTCGCGTCTTTCACGGAGGACGAGGTGCTCGCCCTTGGTGCGGTGTGTGCAAGGATATGCGCACTGGCGGGTTCGAGGGATGTTTGTGCGTGGATGGAGGAAGATGAGGGCGGAAAACAAAGTAGTGCATGGGATATCGTTTGTGCTTTGGTTGAGAGAGGGCGGTTGGGGTATAAGGAGGAGGAACGGGTGAGTGTCGGCCTTTTGTCCATATCTTCTGCTTCGTCCTTCTGGGACGACTGACCCTTGGATGATGAATCACAGATGATTGAGCAGGGCTTAAACCTGCTCGGCTTGCATATCATCTGGAAGGCTCGTCACTTACCCGACGCAAAGGACACATCACCGGACAGCCAGAATTTCCGCGCTACGCTGCGAGAGCAGCGGGATTCCTTGCTTGAAAAGCTCGTCGAGTACGTTGTTGGACAGCAGTCGAACACCGCGGAAGGTGTCAAGCGAACGGTGAGTGTATCGTTTGTTCCAGTCTTGCCTTTGTTAATGGATCATTTTTAAATGGAAAGGCCTTCCAGAACCTCATGAATCTGCATATATTGTTTTGTTCAAGTCAAGCGACATCGCCAGATGGGCAGGCGCTGCCTACGGCGCCATTGGCGCTTCAGCTCGATGAAGAGGTACAGCATCGCTGTGCGGGTTTCATCCAAGCCTCTATCGAGCAGTACGCGGAGTTGTTGGAGGATGGCAGTGCCGATCAGGAAGAGCAAAACGAAAGCGACCATGATGATAGCTCCGAAGAGGAGGAACCCGCGCCAGCCGTCAAAAACCCCAAAGGCACAGGCAAGAGCACCTCAAAGGCAAAGGCGAAGTCGCCCGCCGAACGGAGTATGTCACAAGCCCAATAGAATTATGGGTCGACTGTGACGCTGACGTGTTCCATTCACCCCCAGGTCAACCCCCACCGAGACCTTTGCTCGAGCAGGAATACCAGTTCATGGCGACGGTTTCTACATTCCTGCGGGCGATCCGCGCAGGAGCTGTGCATGTCAAGCACAGCGACGTTCTTCTTGCCAACCACGGTCGTCTAGGTCCTGCATTCGATCTGTGCACGAAAGTGATCATCGACGTCCTGCGTGAGGAGGGCATGTACAACGACAACGGAGAAACTGTCGTCGAGGTTATCAAAAAGGCTCTTCTGGAGGTTTGTGGTCGACTGCATGGTGGTACGACTTATTCTAATGGCTTGTCACAGTCGTTCTCGCTCGTCATGGACTCCGTCGTGAAGGACGAGGAGCGCACGGTCAATCTTGCAAAGCAGCTTGCATCCAGCTTCATCATTCGCGGGGCGCAGCTCGCCGTCGTTCGCAAGCTTGATGGCAAATACATCGCTAAGGCACACAAAGACTTGCTCAAAGAAACCATCAAAAACATATCTGCTTGCGAGAAGAGCAAAAATAAAAAACGGCTCCACACCGCGGTGCTGTTTTTCAAGGTCCTAGTGCCGCTACTTTCTGCTGTGGAGAGCCGAGATGCGTTGGCCATGTATGTGGACCGTGCGGTAGTCTGACTCTTGGTCTGTGAGCTGACGTTATCTGCAGAAAGGCTCACATGGATCAGCTCATAAACGACGCCAAGATCGAGGTAAAACCCACCGCCAAGACTTGGGAGCCACAACGGGCGTATGAAAAGAAACTTGTGGCAGTCATGCATAAAGGTAATGAGTGTAGTGCATTGGCATGCTTGTTCTCGGACTCATGGTGATTTTCCCAGCGGCAGGAGGGAAGGGACGCAAAGCCACAGCCAAGGGCGCTAAAAGCGCCGCGCTCGTCACCAGCGACGAGGAAAGTGGGGCGGAGATGGAGCCACAACCCGACGTGGTGGAAGAGAGCGGACCACCAACGAGCCACACGCGGCCCAAACCAAGACCTGTCGTCCGAAATCCGCCTTCGCCTTCGCCCTCTCCGGCGCAATCCGAGAGGAGCGAGGCTGAGAGCGACACCGAGGTGCTGACCGGGGCTGTGGTAGATGATGTACAGATGACACCCCGGGCGCGAAAGGGTGATACCTCGCCGCCGTCTCCAGCGAGAACACCTATGGCTCCGCCGCTATCTACTAATGGCATTACACCGCCAACGTCATCTCGGAAACGGCGACGAGATGAAGAGGATATGGATAAGGACGCAGAGCCTAGCGCAGGAGGTGACGCACATGACGGCACTCCCAGCGAGGATGTGCCACCGACAGAAGACACTTCCCCTGCACAAACCAGCCCAACCAACGAATTCATCATCCAACGAAAACGTGCGAGACACTAGATGTCCATGTAGATTACCATCTCTTATGATTATTTTTCCGGACATGAGTTCGTTCCTCTATCTTCTCAGGCTTTGTTTGAGTTTAGGTTGCAAGTGTACTGTCTGTCACTTTTCCCAGACAAAATATTACGAATTTACTAACGGTGGTATGTAGCAATATTCAAGTGTTCGTCCCAGCTTTGTGGGTGATGATGGGGAATAATGAGGGATGCTTGTATGAGAAATCACAGTGCGAATAAATAAATAATGAAGGGCGTCAGTCTCATTAGTTGGTCATCATGCCGAGATTAGCCAACATGGCTTGTCGCTGCAACACGCCGTGTGAGTGAGGGATAGGATCGGAGGATGACAGGCGCCACTCACACTGTCGAGGATCGCACTATGGGTTGCCCGGTTTTCGTGTGCGCGGGGTCGCAGCGTGGAGGCACCCGTGCCCCCCTCCGACATCGGACGAAGGTTGAAAGATGCATAGCTTAGGCCTTGTGGGCCTGATATAGTTCTGGGTCTCGACGAAGCCTCACTGGGCGTATCCTGTACGTTCAAGCCAAGCATATCGTACAATTCTTGTTGCGCCTGCGCCAGAGCCCGAGCTGCGGATGTCCCTACGCTGTAGGATGATGACATGCCTAGGATGAAAGTTCAAGTGAACCGAAAAACGTCAAAGAAAAATTCCCCGCTACATACCTGTGGAAATGGGAGCAGGGAATCCACCCAGCTGGTTCAGCGGCAGCGGTGGAACAGGCGGAATGTCTTCTGTTGTTGGGAAGGACATGCTCCCTCTGTTCCCAACACTGCTTACAGAGGAACGACGACTTCGGTGCCTGCTCAGCGTGCGTAAACCTGCTTTCGACTGGCGGACGCTAGATCTGCGCACAGCCGAGACTCGGATAGAACGCCTACTACTCATGGTAGACCGAGCGTCGTCATTTGGCTGAGGTTCACCGGTAGAACCCATCATACGGTCGTTCAGGTTATCGTAGTCCTGAGCAACATCCTCCGCGTGTTTCCAGGCTTCATCCCGTTCAGCCTCCAAAATCTCGATATGCTCGTGAAGTTTCTCCTTTTCCGACATCTGCTTGAGGAACGTCGAGTTAACCTTCCTCAGGGCCATGGCAAGCGCGCTCCCATGGTGGACGTCACGCATGTTCTTGAGCTGAGCAAGCTGCTCGATGGTGCTGTGCAGTTCATCCGCGAGCTGATCAAGTGCCAGAGACACCTCAGAGAGCTCTTCCATCGTGCGAATGGCAGTGATCGTATCGTTCATCTCTGCACCTTCGATGTGGCCGGCTAGTGCTCCCATGAGGGTCCACCGCTTCCGCACCATTGCCTTGTACTGAGTCTTGATGTCAGTATGGTGCATCTCTAGGCGATGTGTCTCGTCGGCAATCTCGCCATCCAGGGTGTCAAGCCGCAGCAGCCGTATCGACGAGCCTTCTGCCGAGTGTTTGATCGCTCGCGAGACAATCGCCTGTAGCTGAGACGACGTGAACGTCCACTGGGCAGCTTCCATCGTAAGCCCCCGCCACTTGGGCGGGGGTGTCTGGAATTTTGGAGGAGGTTTTGAAGCTGCGGTGTATAGCTTATGCCATGTCGGGCTACTAGATCCGGCACCGTGATTGCTGCTGCCCACAGAAGACACTGAATTGTTTCGCTCTCTGAGGCCCGGGGCAAACACGCCGAAGGGCTGTGCTGGCCCACTTGGTTTGCGAGGTCCGCTGGGAAGAGGAGGCCTTGCTCTCACCCGATTCCGTGACGACTGACCCGGGGATGAGTTAAAGGAAGGCTGGCGATCGCGTTCGTGGGAGGGGCCTGAGGATGGGGTTCGTGAAAGGGAATGTTGAGAGCTTGAGTTGGAAGGGTGATATACAGTTCTCTCTGATACCACAGTATGGTACGGTGGAGGTGCGACAAAGGAGAGGGGAACGGACTGAGTCGACAAAGCGGGAGAGGGAGGTACGGGTACATGTGAGGGACTCCTTGGAGGCGGCGGGTCTACTGGCGAGTTTAGTGATGAGGGAGTTGGGGATACAGAAGGTAAAAAGGATGAGCCCTCGAGAGGCGTGGGCGGAACAGACAACGTAGATTTTGATGGTTGAAATTGACTGACAGCTACAGGAGACCGAGGTGGCTCAGCTTGAGGTGGTAGAGATGGACTCAGGTTATTGGATGACGATGAGGGAGTGGATGATACACTCCCGGCTGAAGCAGGAGGGATCAGTGGAGACGTATTAGTCGACTCGGGGAGGGGAACAGAAGCCGGTGATATGTTATATGATTCCGTGAATATGGGAGGGGATGTGAAAGGCGTCCACGAGGGGTCACCAGAAGTTGCGATAATTGATGGCATGGATGAAGCAGAATGTCGCGCAAACGCTTGGAGAGCTTCCTCTGCCTGCAGTTGTGAGCTGGAAGTCGAGATGTGGGCCAGGGGGTGGGGGCGGAAAGGCTCAGACATTGTCGGTTTCGCGGGACCCACAAAATCTGTTACTTCCTCGGTTTTTATCGGCGAAGAACGGGGTGCCTCACAGGAAACATCGACACCACCATTGACAACCACTTGCTGCGTCACCTCCACAGCAGGAACAGACCCATCCGACAAGTCAGGTTTGGGTGAAGGCGCCTTTTGAATTGGCAATACTGCAGATTGGTGCCCGCGTGACACGGGAGCACCTTCTCCCGGGATTTTATCCCCTTTCCGCGCTAGTCGATGCACAGCCGTCATTGTACGCAACAGCGAACTTCCCACAGCAACTCCCCCAAGGTCGGGTACAGTTGTAGACCTGACATTCTGCAAACGTTCATTTGGAAACCGGAGTATTGATCCAGAGGAAAGTGAATAATCCGGCGACCAAAGCGGTGTGAAAACCATGGGGGTCTCTGGGAACGTCTGGTAACCCGCCGAGGAGCTCGTGGGAGTGTGGCGCGATGTGTTGCTTAGATCGGGACTGACAGTCAGAGCATCATTTAGCAGCTCAGTGCAGTCTGCGTCGATTGTGAGTGGTTCTAACGCAGCATGATGTTGGTGGGAAGCGAAGATGCTGCCAACCACGAGCGCTGATGTGTCCGGATTGTCCCTGGCTGTGGGCGGCATCTCAAGATGGCCCGCAGGAACTGCGGAGACTGGAACAAGGGGAAATCGCGAAAGAGTTGAATAAGGAGCGACAATAGAAGACGCAATCAACGCAGGGGTGATTGGTGTTTTGGGAACCAGTGACGATTGATCACCAATGGGTAAAGGCCAAGGCCTAATTTTCTTTTTATTTCGGCGAAATGAAGCGTCCAACACGCTCCGGTTAACGTCCATCCGTGCTGAATACGATGTCAGATAGAAGCACAGAAAACGAGAGAAGCAATCATACCTCTGCCTCCTGCCGTAGGTACGGTTGACCCATCAGCCCTGTGCCTTCGTCGTCCATGATTGCTGTTGCTGCGCTTAGGGGGAAGAGGTGCAATATATGAGGCACTTGAGCCCGAGCCTGGGGTGATGGCGGCTGTCTGTGGCCCCGGCGGTACGAACTGATATTCGTCCAAGCTGTGGTCGGTAGGGCTTGGCGAAAACGGCTCCGTATGGGATGACTCTGCGGAGGGTTGCTGCGATGCTTGCCGTGAATCTGCTGACGACGGTATCTCTGATGCAGTGTTCGGCATATCAGACTCCTCGCTTTCAGCCGTTGTTCCATGGGTCCTACCAAAAGGTACGAAACTCCCACTGGGTTTCGCCTTCGTGTCAAGTGCAAGTGCAGGGGGTGGTGTGGCCGGTGTGGTAGGTGCGGGTGAGGGAACCTCCACTATTCGGGATATCCGCCATGAACCACCAGAGTGCAACATCGCTTCGGGAGACGTCATGTAAGGGTCTGACATTGGGTACTCTGACGCAGTGCTTGACCCGCTTCGCCTTCTTGTTAGTCCCAAATTTGATCCTCCTTGCGACCTCACACTCGAAGAACGCCGGGGGCCTTTTTGTTCCAATGTCGCACCTGCTGGTAAAGGAGGAACAGGAGGGATTGGCGACGTCCTCCCTGAAACCACATCTCCACCACTGGTTCGCTTGTCACGCCAGTACGGCGAATTGAGGAAAGGATTATCGCCACGGGGTAATGTCGCTGAATCCTGACGAGCCATCCCACTCCGATGTCGCGAAGTTCGATGTTCACTCGAAGAAAGAACAAAGGAGTTCGCGATCAAAGCACGTGCAAGAGTGGTTCCGGAGACTGCAGACATGCCTTCTGAAGATACTGGTGACGGCGGTGCTTCCAAACCCGCATCCACGGCGGGAGGTTCGGGGGTTGGGAGCGGTGGGGCTTCAGCTGTAGCTGCGCTATGTCCTATTTGGACGTTGGGTACGAGATGATTTGCGTCAGGTATTATGATAGGCGCGGGTATTGACTTCTTCCAAGCAGCGATGCCCTGTACAGTTTGAGCGTCAGCTCACGCGTTGAGAATGCCGTAATGATTATTGATTTTCTGCGCAATGGTAAAAATAAAATAAAAGTGGCATGACTTACTGGACGAGAGGGCGAATCCCGACCACGGTGATCGATTGTCTCTGATATCTTCTCAGTCTGCTGCAAGTATGAAAAGTGTAGCCGTGGGAGGTCAAAATTCGTGCACGTACCTCTTCGACGCTAGGGAGATCCACTGTTTGCTTGCTTGATGAGCTGCTTGACGGCTGTTGTAAGTTTTCTTGGGTCGTGTTGCTCTGGCTAGCGGCAGTAATCCCAAGAGTAGCGCCCGATCCCCGTGAGCTCCGACGTCCTTGGAGCAGCTCTTGCGGAAACCAATCCTCCATGAGGTCCGGTGATAGGTTCAAATGAACCAACGGTGTGCCAATGACATTCTGTGTTATCGACCCGCTCGCGACGGACCCAGATTCCTCCGGTCCACGATACTCCAGAGATTGAGATTTCTCGTTTATATCGAATATCTCGGGGGACGCGAAGGATGATGGGGAGGTAGGTGACGGTTGGCGGCGGTGGGTCTCGTGAGCTTTGGCGCTCTTTGCGCCCTTCCGCTTCCCATTCCTTCGTATGAAATTCAAGTTGGAGAGCATTGTCTCGCTCTAGCCCCTTCGATCCGGTAAACCCAAGTAGAAACAAGCGTGAAGCAGCGAGCGTAGATGAAAACGAACCTCTGGAAAGGTAAATATGCAGCAAATACGAAACCAGTGGGGCTGTGGGACTGGTAGATGGAGGTAAAGGTAAAAGGAAAGGCGTGGATAGGTACTAGAGTAGATTTCGGCATTTCTGGTAACAACAGTTGGCGGTTGCGCATCAAAGTTCGTCCATTTAGTCCTATTTGACAATCATTTCACTCCTGGACTCCTCCCATTGATCTCACATGGACAGCCTCCTGAAACTCGTGCTCAATCTCCCTCAGTTTCGCAATACAAGCCCGTGTTTCGCTTGATTCGGAATTGACCGCAACTCGTTATACTATCGACACCTGCCAGTCCAGCATCAAGGAACTTAGATGCTGTGGGATTCAAGTTGTTCAGTCACACGGATCACCCATGGGAATACTCGTCCTTTTCCTCCAAGACGCCCTCGGGTTCAAGCCACGATCAAGCCACGCACAATCTCAGCATCATCATCACAGAAAAGCAGAGCGTGCACGCCACCAACCGACTTATGGCGGCGCTATCAGCTCACAGCCATCCCAGTTATGTGGACCAATTCAGTGGCGGAGGCTGTGATTCGCAATTTCTATACACCTACATCATACAACTTGAATGTACTCTTAAGCGAGGTGTGAGGTGTCTTCGTTGTTCATCCCGTCTTCGATACAGGAACTTGTATGGGCCCTCGGATGTTTCTACGGTCCGATTTCTCTCGGCGGCAACCTTATGAAAAGGCAAGGGTCCCCCTTACACCGCAGCTTCTAACCCAACAGCAGGTCTGTACCCTGACCGAATAGACGGCGAACAAATCCTGTCTTGCACAGCCTGTGTTCGGTGCACACATATGATCGACTAGGCACACATAAACACCATATCATTGCGTTGACTTCTTACCGTTCAGCCTGTCTCGAGATGGATTGATGCGTCGATCTTGGATACAACAAGACGTAGGTTATACCGGGGTATACCACCGCCGTGCCGAAGCACGCTCGTCAGCTCGTAGATGCAGTCATGGTACGTACGTATACACTTCCTCCATGGTTTCCGGCCTTGACTGCACGCCGTGCATGGTAATTCGCGGTTACCACACACCGTCAGCGCGCAAACGGCATGGTTTGAAAGCATTCCCCCATAGAGTCACCCCCCATATCGCCCCGCGCGCGTGAGTCGCTGAACACGACCGGCTAGTTTACAAATCCGGTACGGCACCCCATGGGATGTCTTATCTCACGAATGCCGCTTTGTCAACGTTTCGACGAAACACATGCCCCATTCCACTCTGCACACCTCTTCTTCTTCGTGCTCACCGCAACCCAGCGCAAATAGACAAGTTGAATAATCTCCATTCCATTTTCATGATATGTATCCCGCCTGTGGCTTGGACGAGCTGATCATGATCCTCGCACTGCACAGCGCTGAACATAGCGCCTACGAGAGGCAGCGTTTCTACCCACCCCCTCGTGCACCGCTTATACGAATGAGCGTGATATCTTGTACAACTCGCGCGACACAAACTAACGAGATTGGCGATTTTGTCGGATAAACGTTTGTGGCTTGCATTGACGATTGTGGATGGTCGATATTTATTGGGCTGATGGGCCAAACGATAATGTCAAAAGTGACGTTTAATGATCAACGATTCAAGGTCATATATGATAGAGTTCAGATAATACTTATCCTTGCACTCGGTGCAGCTATTCTCAGGACACGTCTTCCCTGTATCAATGGCGCCACTGTATCTCCATATTCCAGGCACTATGAGGATAGTTGCTATGGAAGACTATCCAAGGCGCAAGGAATAAATATTTATATATTGGATGGAGAGCAAAGGGCCAGTTGTATACTATGATGCGGAAATAGCGTATGCGTATGGCGCAATAGTGGTTCGGATCCAAGAGGATGAAGTAGAAATACATCCGGGAAAGTGGGGCCAATTACGATACGAACTTACGAAGGAAATGCGAATGTGTAACGATTGGGTGAATGCGGCAAGTGACCTTGGCTAATTGAACGAAAGTAGGCAACGGAGTCCAAATTCCAGTGGACGTCCGTCTGTAATATCGGTTATAGCAAGTTATGCGAGAGTATGCGATGCGAGAATGCTAGTAGTCCATGCAGGTACCGACACGAACCTGGTCATGTCAGCGGAGGGGGAATTGAAACGAATCCAAGAAAACGCCGAAAGTAAGATAAATGAACTGTAACGGCGTCAATGGAGGGATACGGCACGAAACTTAAATTTACCCACTAGAAGAAGTTATGGTATTATTAGGCGTTCCCAAAAGGCCGCAGTTTCTCGAGGACTTCGTCCATACTCTGGTTTATACTCGAGTTGGGATCGAAGGAATGGTCTGGGGTAGACAGGTGACTCGTCAGGTTAGTCCCGGACGACAAGGTCGAGGTGGATGAAGCAGAGATACGACGGAGTGCCCTAGTGGCCCGTCTCTCTTCCTTTGCCTTCTGTCGCTCCGCACGCGAGATATTGGAGGGCTGCTCTGGGATCGCTGACAGGGCAGATGTGGCCGATGAGGTGAACGTCATAAGCGACAGGGATGTTTGTGATGATGCTGCAGAACTTGTAGCGGTCTCGGAAGGGACTTCCAGACCGGAAGAGGACTGTTTCGTGTGAACGAAGTGGATACCAAGACCTTGTTGTCCTGGCATTGAATTAGAGGACGACAGCCCAGCGGGTGGCCTATCCTTCGGCACCGGAGCTTGGGGGAGTGTCCTAGATCTCTTCAGGCTAGACGATGACGACAATCGACCTCCTTCAGGTCCATCGCCGTCATCCTGCGTGCTAAGCGATGATCGTGCCAGGTTAGCGGCTGCATCAATATCACCAACGGCACCGTTATGAATAACAAGCCACCGGAGCCCCTCGATTTCCCTCGTCTTCTTCCGAATATCACGCTCGAGTTTCTCGATCGTTTTCGTAGACGCCGTTCGATCGTCTTCGTACCTTTTGGTGACGGTGACGACATATTCCTGTAGTTGAGAATACTTCTTGCGCTGGAGAACGAGCGCGTCTCGGAGTTCATCGGCCGTAGCATCAGCCATGATGGTGGCACTCGCTTTACCAGATATATGAGGCGCGGAAGGGTTGGGTTTTGGTGAATTCACAGGAGCGATAAGGTTCGACGTGATCGATAACGTAGTTGCTCGGGGTCTAGAGACACCTGGCAACCGAGTAGAGGAACGTGATGCGACGCTATTGATCTGGGGGGTGGTAGTTGCCAAGCTATGTGCTAAACCTCTGGTACTGGGAGGAGACAGAGGTGGGGATGGTAATGGTAACGAGGGCGGCGGACCACTCGTTGCCATCTTCGTGCTTGGCTGATATGACGCCGGGGGCTTCATGCTCGATGGTTTTGATAGCGAGATTGTGTGCTTGAAGCTCGGCGGGCCAGAACTTGACTCATAAGCTCGAGACGCATCCGTATCGCTGCCAGAATGGCTGGCGGTGCGGTGACGCCTTCGCTGATCCTCTGAGGGGCGGTGGGTGAAAGCCATTCGGTCACTCGCACTATCCACCACGACAGGCGATGAGCGTGGTGCCTTAGGTGAAGCGATCTTAGAGGGACTTCTCGATCCCTGTGACGACAGAGAGGCGATCTCCTTCCTGTTGGACTCTCCAGAGCTGCGAATGGGGCATCTCTCTGTCAGCGCCAGCGAGGGGCGACTGACAGACGAGGGAGGTATAGGAAATTGAAGGCAAGGACTTGCTGGAGGGGTGGAGCTCGCACAAGTCTCTGCGCTCTTCTTACCAGAGTAGCCCATGTTGATGTTGAGCGCTGGCGTTGAAGCACTTTTAGCAGATTGGTAAGGCTGCTGGAGCTGATGGGGGAGGGTGAAAAGATCAGAGAAATCTTCCTCATCGCCGTCCTCGGTGGCAGAAGATCGAAGACCTCGCGAGGGTCGAGGCGTCGTCGAACGACTTTGCATACTCGACCTCTGAGATTCAATGGAAGCCGCTCTCCCATCGGGAACGGGCGGTGACAGGGTTACAGGACACGGCATTGGAGGGGTGGCTGCGACGGCCTTCTGCGGCATGGAGTGACGGGATTTATTATTCCTGGAGGGTGAGCGTAAAGGAGTGAAATGCGCCGCGAACTTGGACCCCAGTGATGGAGGGGACATATTCAGCGGCGGGAGTGTGGATGGTAATGGTGGTGCGCCGGCGGGGGTGATCATGAGGACTGTATGCCTACAGAAAACCAATCGTTAGTTTATACAGAATTAAATCGAAGCTCTCATATCGCAGAATGGTACTCGATTATTGTTCAAGAACGAACTTGAATGTACCACTAGTAGAGAAGCCCGCCATAGCATATAGAAGCCTCATCGTGGAAGGGACAACCCTGCCAATCACGTTTGCTAAAGAGACGTTCTAGCACTCACCCATTCCCAAACGAGCGACGAATGGTGTTAACAGGGCTAGGCCCATTTGACGACTTCCTTGGGGCAGGCGCGGCAAGCTGTTCTGCAGGCTTTTTGCGTCCCAAGAAAGGTAGCATGGACCGGCGAGGTTTCGTTACCGCGGATTTCTCTGTTGGCTCGGACGCCGAAGTCAAGGTCGTAACACCTGGTTTAGAGGAGTGACGAGACCCATGTGCAGAACGAAAGATCTCAGAGAGATCTGACGTCTTGGTGCGTGCGCGCTGAGCGGACGGGATCCCCAAGTTAGACATGTCAGGGATCTTGCCAGGTACGGAGGTGCGACCACCAGTCGAAACGCGTCAAGTCAATGACGCAGGAACCTCCTGAGGTGCTTGGAATCAAAGATGGCCACAGTGAGGAGAAGAAGGGGATAACGAGTTCAATGTTGTGCGACTGTAGCAAACTGGCGCAGGTAGTCGGCTGGAGAATTCGGATCTGAGTCAATTTTTTTTCAACCAGAATACATTCCAGTTCGCCGACTCGGCTGGCGCCCAAACCTTTCGTTCCTTGAACCCAAAGGCGTTGCTATGCACTTGGCGGCCTACTGAGATGACGGAATGCCGCAAGCTAGTTGTTTGAAAGCAACTGTTTAAATCAGAGGACGAGGGGTAGATAGTGACCGTATCCCACTGCGAACAGGCCTGTAAAATCGGTTTCGAGGACTCATATTTGCTAGTACTCATCCGACTTTTGAAGGCCTTGCGCATCAGCGGAACACAGCTTTTGGGTTTCACCTTGCAATTGATCGACAAGTAATTGTGGTGTTCCGTTCAAATTTCCAGATATGCCAAGTGTCCCTGTAATATCGCTTAAGCGACGAAGCTCCGTCAAGCTTCTAGCGGTTTTCTTTTCATTTGATACCGGCCTGACCAACACCGAGATAAGGGAAAAGGTCAAAATGAAAGGCGACCATAAGGAGGGGCTGCAATCTAGTATACTGTAATAGGACACAATAATGTCACGCTAGAAAGGAAGAAAGCACTAGCTTTGCATAGGATCATTACACTACGATGCAGTGTCGACTCGACCTCGGAAGGCCGGAAGAATGCAGAATGACAGGGAACTCAAGACGGATAAATTTTGAACGTGCGCAAGTATTTTTGTCTAACAACCCCGAAACCTCGTTTTCAGCTTTCTACCCCAGATTTTGGATTCTTCCAATCATACTGCAAGTGCTGCCTCGCCCGCGGAACAGACCCAGCGGACTTATCAGCCGCATCGGACATGGACTGCGGTACAAGCTCAGACCGGATGGGTCGCTCAAGGGCTAAACGTGATTTCTCTATCAGATATCCGTTCAGAAAACAATAACAACATCCACTCACCTCGAGCACCAGCGTTGAGAAACTCGCTTGTACTGATTGAGTGAATCAGTGATCAGCCATTACTTTGCGGTCACTTACGCACCCGTTACGACGATGGAAATACTCGTGCCTTTCAAGGTCTTGTATTGAATAACGGAGCGATGGAGAAATCCGCAGCAGCTAAACGGATTAGGTTAGATTTTCATCTTACTGAGTAGTGACACTCAGCAGACGGACTCACCCCTTCCAGCAGACTGACAACGTTGGGCGCAAGGCCCTCAAATTTTGGGTAGATTTGCGTCAGACGACAGTGTCTCTTGGTCCAAGATACGTATCCATGCACCTCCTCTTCGCTGGCGAATAGTCCCTGCCAAGCCGCGTGAATCCACACGAATGGTGGAGAAATAACTAAGCAACCTACCTGCCCCCGTGATTCAAGCTCAAAAAGTAAACATCCCAGCGCCCACCAATCCACTGCCAAGCCGTAACGTTTCATTCTGTAAGGAGGCAATCCCTTGTTCCGAAGCATCTCAGGAGCCATGCACTGTACTGTGCCCGAGAACTCAGACACGTACTCGCCCCATCTGTGGAGGGACGTTGTCTCCATATGAGCAAGGCCAAAGTCGGCGATGCGGACGTTCTCGCGGGAGTCAACGAGAATGTTTTCTGCCTTGATGTCACGATGCATGATGCCCATCTCGTGCAGGGATTCGATCCCGAGGGCCTAGATGAGTGTGAGATAGTAGCAAATGACAAGTAAGTAATGAACAGACAATCTGTGCCATCCATCGACGTGCATTCCGTTTACACCTGCCCGATTTGTAATGCATGTAAGTGGACAGATCGAAGCTCATGAGTTCCTAGAGCAGATGTTGAGTTGCTCAAACCGAGGAGACGGAAGGAGGGAGTCTTTCACTGACCATGGCAAAAGAAACAACCATATCGTGTTGCATGGATCTCTCTAGTTCCATGACGAACAACTTGCCCCTGTTTCCATCTCTCGACGACGCGATGCGTCTGTATACTTTGAGCTCGCTTCGGATAGAGTGTCGCAGACCAGGTTCCTCCAAGGACCGGAATACCTTCAGGCACAGCAGACGCCCTGAACTCTCGTCTTCTGCTGCCCAGGCATTTCCAAACGTTCCACTTTGGACGAGATGTCGGAGGTGAAAAGGGCCTTGTACAGAGGGGAGGGAGGCAAACCCCGCACGGAGCGGCGAAGTCATCGGCGTCGGACCACAATCGCCAGTGGCATATGCAACGGAAGAGTCTGGGTTTGTGATACCGTCGCCCGGTGTGTCGGCATTTTCGAGTACTTTGTTCTTGGCTTGAAGTGGTGGGATGACTATGCGTAAGGGTGATCGGTAGGTTTCAAAGGCGCGTCCCTCAACTCCTTGCAGTCCTTGAAGCGCCTGGGAGGGTGGAGGATCTAACTCCACGGGTTCGAGCCCATAGTCAGATATCAAGTCGTTTTCAACGGATCCTGCATCAGAAGTGGCACATCTCCCGGTTGCAGAGTGAGGGGTAACCTGGCATGGTGCAGGCAATAGCTTTAACGTAACATGAGGAGCGATGCGGATACGACGTCCAGGTAACATGTTGAAGGTGGGGTGGTGTATTGTTGGTACAGGCGGAAGCCCACCCCAAGATGAACACTGGAGTTGTATGTGAAGGTCTCCTTCGCTGGCGTGGTTCGAATTAAATATCCACGATGGGAACATGCCGACTCGGTGTATAGACAGGAGTTGCTTTGAGTGACATACCACAACCCAATGCGGAACACAATAATTGGGTGGTCAGGGTTTGTGGACCCTCGGCAGCCGACGGTCCAACCCAGCAAAGGGATCAAAGCGCTGAGAAGGTATCAACTTCGGTGCGAGCATGCGCGACACATCTGCATAGTCAAACATGCAGGTACTGTCAGCGATCGGACTGATAGGGCTTCGGTGTCTCAGCAAAAGTTCAGTTTCAAACCGTAGAAATATCGTTCACATACGGGTGGGTGATCACCGTGATGTTGATCAACATGCTGTTCAACCTGATATCCAGAGCCAATGCTCAGCTGTAAGTTGAATAAGCGTCAACTAGTCTTGGCTCATCGAAGGGACAGCATGGGACGAGATGGCTGGTTTGGCTGCGGGCGAGGTTACCCATGTTGGTCTCGATGGACCCAAGTTCAAGTCTCGGTCGCAGACTCACGGAGGTCACCAGTGAACTGCTTTTTTTCTTTTTTGCTTTGGTTATTTGAGGACCCGAGTCACGATCCGAGTCGGCGATCGCAAATTACATATTGTCGAAACCCTAACCTAGGCAAAACCAGGACCCCTCCCGATCCTCACCGTGAAGTCAGTGACCAGCAACTATAAGTAGTACGTGGTACCATCTAGCTATAGGACCACCTGGCACCTGGAAAACCACTCCAAGATGTCCACTGCACCCTTGGCAACCCCGCATACGCCCAGCCTTCGCCGCTCCACTGAGGGCTATGGGGAAAGGGCCTGGCGGAAACTGAAAGAGGAGCCTCTCGTCCCCCTCGGTAAGCTTTACCTACTTCCCTCCTGAGTTGTCCCTTGAGGAAGTGAATATATCAAAAAAATTCTTCCTTTAGGCACTCTCTTAACTGTGGGGGCTTTCACGATGGCCGTGATCAAACTCAGACAGCGCGAATCCCAGTCACTCAATCGCTGGATGCGCGTGCGTGTCGCATCACAAGCATTCACAGTTGCCGCCGTCTGCGCTTACTATTGGAACACTGGCAAGGAGTATGGAGGGACACAACCGAGGGCAGTCGAGGAGCTGCAGGCAAAACGGGACGAACATATTGACAAGGAAAGACGGGAGTTCGAGGGTCGTCTGCAGGCTGCTGAGGCACAATGGAAGAAGGAGAGTCAGGGTTCTGATCACAATACTGTCATCGCCAAGGGAGATGCTGTGACTCCTATTTTAGACAGCAGCAGAGTCGATCCTCAAGCCCGTTCAACTGCGAGCTCAAGTTGGTGGAAAATGGTCTGGTTATGGGGTAGAACGTCGTCATCGCCTCCACAACACCAGAACGAAGGCGGAACTGCAGAAGACGACCGTGACAAGAAACCTTCGTAGCAGAACAACAATCCATCCATACAGATAGTTTATACACACTTCTCACACAATACTCGTATTACTTATGAACTGGTTGGTTATGTTGCGTAGCAATCCAAAGAAGCTCCAGTACAGCAAACGAGACTGCAATCTTCTAATAAGCAGGTCTACAGATGTGCACGGACACCGCCGATCCTCAAGCCTCATGTATCTCCCCTGGTTCGGACATCATTTTGCACTTCGACTGCAAGACGGCTGCCTCCGTATAACTGATTAACGACGGCACTCCGCCTCAGCACCGTCAGCTCCTTGACAGCTTCATTGTAGGCCAGTGAAAGCCTGGCTGGGTCCCTCTCAGCCTGTGGGATATTGTGAGCACCAAATCCTAAAGAGTTGCACGAGCGTACGCACCTGCATGTTACGAAAGTCTTCTTTCGCCTTCCGCAGAAAGTAATTGCGGAAGTTGTACGAACTGAACGACCGTGCTGTACGCAGGGTTGAGCTGTATAGACCGAGGATAGCTTGTGGAGATGGTGGGGTAGCCATTGTTAACGTGGGAGCGTAAATTGATTTGCAGAATGTGGTTGACCCAGTATATCTTCAGGACGTCCACGCAGGAGATATCGTCGGTAGACGAGTGAAGATCGACGCAGGCACTACACTGGCAACGTCGTGAGGTTAATAGAGTAGTAACAAGGCCCTCGGAGCATTATGGGTGTAGTAAGGCCGCCGTCCCGAAAAGGCAAGCAATCAAAAACAAAGCTGTGTACTCGAGAGCAACCTTGAACCAAGCCGATAATCATGTAGTACGTGCATGAATATCTTAGAGCGCCTCCTCGAGGCTCACATCATGACAAGTGATAAAATGATCTCTTGGGCGTATGGGTGAAGACTTTAAATTTTATTTCATAACCAATATTATACAATGATGCATAACACCCAAGAGCAAAAAAAAACGGAATCTCTACGGATCTACGCCGATTCCACGAAGTTCCAGTACTACAGTGAGATCGATTCACTGAATCCCTTTAGCTTCGGCACTCTGCAGTAGTCTAACCCGGGTAGATGCTGAAACGGATATAAATCAGTCCTACGAGCGAGAATGAAAAAGGTAGGAGCTCACTAGCACTGGGCGCCGGGCGGCGAAAGTCAAGCTGGTGAACGCGTACACAGGGGGTGAAGTGGAGGAGTTGTTCGACTTCGCGTTTGACATGATCTTTAATAAATCCGACGTCGGTACCATAGAACTCTAGATAGCGCAAAGAACAAGAGGAGCGAGACAACATAGCGGCCACGGACTGGACATGCCGAACTCGCCAATTTCCGACCACGACGAGGGTACGTAAGGACGGAAAAGATAACATATCCAAAACTTCGGGGATAACTAGACCGTCTGATGCGACGAATTTTAGCAGTTTTTGATGGGTAAGTTGCTTGGTGAGTCTTCCGTTGAAGCGCCCATACGACATGCCCAAGTGCAAAGAGACAAGCTCTGGAAAGTACGCCAATATATCAAAGAGGTCTGAAGGGTGGAAGCAGCACGCAAGTGAAAGATAGCGTAATCCTTTGGCTACACCATCAAGTGATAGGGATTGTGCGCGAATGTTATTCAGGCGGAGGCAGCTGAGTTCTGGAGCAGAACGGAATACATCCAAGGAGAAAAGATTCCAAGTTTGGCTGGAGAACGTTTTAAGCATTGGAGTTTCTATGCCCAGATTGAACAAATATCGGGCTAAGACAGGAGGGGCAATGACGGTGGACCAATGGAAAGCATGGGTGGTGAATACGAGAAGAATGTCGTTGCATAGCGGGGGTGGCACGAGTTCACTCGTACCTGCCTCTCCAGCCTTGATCCATCTGACGTCTGCCTCCAGATGTAATTTCAAAGGCAGGCTTTGAGCGTTCGAAAGCCATGCTTCGAGCATGACACGCAGTAGCCGTAGGCTCCGAGGGCATTTGGCCCGGTAGGCATGTCTGGAAACCCGAATTGAACTCCAAAGCTCCGGGGTGGAAGATGAAATTGCTCTCCACAGTCTACAAACTTGTGTCAGGAGCAGCGGAGCTTGGGAAGGGTCCGGCTGAGGAAAGAAGATATCGGCATCTAAGCTCTGTGTGACACCCAGTGGCGTGATCTCTGTGCATTCCACGAAAACTTGTTGCAAAATTTCAGTTGGAAGACGTCGGATGGGTGAGTTGTGTGTTGATCCTGAGTGCTCGTTTGGATAGAAGCACTCTTGTCCATCTTGTGCAACGGGCAACAAGTTCATCATTTCTGTCGCCAGTTAACGCGATCTCAGGGTCAACTTGAAGTGTTGCAACACTTACCAAGATATGGAGTAGCAACAACTTTGTATTGAACTTCAGACAAACTGAGTGATGGAAAGGTTCCACAGGCTGTCCTGACCCCAAGCCGAAATTCAGTCAATATACGTAATGAGTGCGAACTACTGTAAGAAATGATCCATGATGGGTGGCGTATTCGGTATGGGGCCAAGACCGCCAAGAAATCACCTTTCGCGGATGCTTCCGAAGTGAAATGACCAGCAGGCACACTGGAAAACTCCAGAATTATCAAAACGTCCAAGACTTGAGAATCGCCACGCTTATGATCATAACGATGAACGTCCCCAGTGACTGCTTCCAACATCCAGCTATCCTTTCCTTAGTCATCACTCCAAGATTTGCTTCAGTATCGGAGCGACTAGTTTGCGGGTAGCAGATGCATCTTTTTGCTTGTAGACCCGTGCGATAAAAGGCGCGCTGAATGGCGATTCGTCAGGTCCCTGCCGCCGGCCCACTGGTTCTTCCGTTTGAAGGTCGCCCACGTCAGATTTGTCTTCTTCGTCAGACTCCTCTATTCCTGCATGGTTCTTGAAGCCGTAACGTTTGAACTTGGCGCTCTTTAGCTGAAGAACTCCGTTGGCTTCAAGGCCACAAAAGAGACCCTGTGACAACTGACGTCCGGATGACTCTTCGTCAACCACCCACATCTGCTCCCGCTTGCCTTTGCCTTTCCTACTCCTGAAAGTGGTGAGCACACCGAGCACCGAAAGGCCGCGTTCCTTCATCCAATCTTGTATAGCAGTCACAGCGGAAGTGGGCGATGGCGAGAAGAAAGAGGAAAGGCGCAGAGGAACGGTAGCCAAGCCCGCCTTTATCAGACTAGCATGACCCGGAGAGACGGATGGCGAGAGATTGAGATTGTATTCCTTGTAGTCTCGCCGAAGTAAATCTCGTGGGGTGAGATGCGACACGGCAAGCTTTTTCGCGCTGAGAGTGCTGGAGAGTGATTTAATCAGTGGATGATCTCTGAGAGCCATAGAGGTGCCGATCGTTTGCACCGAAGCCCCATCTGACGACGATGCATTGGACCGAGGAAGAAGCCACGCTGAAGCTTTGTGATCCATATTGAGCGCTTTTCCGCCTTTGCGTAGACCCTGTGTATCGACCTGGATAGCGCATAGCAGGAGAGTCGCGAGCTCCGGGGGTATCTGTAGCGTTGGGTTTGACATGATGAGTCCTGTGACGAGCGATGCGCAGCTCCCCGATGGTTCTATGATCCTCGGTGACGCGGTGTCTAAGTACTTTCCTTCGTCTTCGTGGTGATCAATTACAGCTATTACTTGGGCATCGGGTTTGGCGTAATCAGGGTGAAGACTATTATGATCCACCAGCGCATAGTTCGTACACAGATTCGGCTTGGGCAAATCTTCGGGGCAAAGAAGCTCTTGGAATTGTTCGCCGATCCCAGCTAGCTGCAGCGCGTAAACGTTCTCTGCTCTTAGAACAAAGTCCTGCCGAGATGTGGTGATCAGTGCGATCGCTTTCCCGTCAGTTGCTGATGTGTGCGATAGCAGCCATGCATAGGCAATCGAGCTCGCGAGACTATCTAGATCTATATGTGATCACAGAGACGGGACAAAGTTAGTCCTCGAGGACAAGGCTAACTGGCGGGAGCGTACCTCCTGCTTCATTGCCCATGGCTATCGTCCAACCTTGTCCCTGGTCCGCAAGGAAGCGGGATTTCTGCGCAGACAGGTAATTCGATAGAGACGATGTAGACATCGTTCTTGTGGCTCTTGAATCGAAAGCTGACGAGGGAAGGGTAGATGCGAATCGTTTGAATATGTCCGGCCGGCTGGCGGTTGTGAGTGGGCCAATTATCGGCAACTTGCAAGATATTACAAACAACTGTTTCCGTGGACCGCAAGGATGTGTCCAAGTTAGTAGGCCACAGCGGTACTTGCTGATCAGCCGTACAGGGGACGCTTGGCTGCCCAGGATGAGTCTTGAGATCAAGGCAATCACCTTTATCTTACTAAAAAGTACGGAGGATTGACTTGGGGTCGTGTTGATCAAGTTGCGTTCAACGCTCGAGAACATTAAGCCATATTGTGAGGTTGGGTGTTCAAGTTGAACCTGAAAGCTGGTACCGCGTTCATCCAGTGCTGCAGAAGACTTGCCAGCAAGCCAAAAACGTTTCGGACACGTTTTGAAAGAGCGAACAAGTTACATGGTGCGAGGGAATATTTACAATATTTACAAGAGTGCTTCAACTCGGTCACTGATACCTGACTCGACCAGAGGCTGCTATGGGGCTACACGCACAGTGGCGGCGGAACCCATGTAACACTGCCTGCCAAGTTCCAACAGGGCCAAGGCCACACCTTCATCAACATTCCCAGCACAGTGGATATATACCAAGTTACTACCAACTGAGGCAAATAGCATATGCGGCGCGGCAAGTTGAAACGTTGATA
Organism: Paxillus ammoniavirescens; assembly: GCA_014904835.1. NCBI lineage: Eukaryota > Fungi > Basidiomycota > Agaricomycetes > Boletales > Paxillaceae > Paxillus > Paxillus ammoniavirescens. The sequence continues at coordinate 251,506 of MU120910.1, forward strand.
GATACGCCCTACAACTTCGAAGGCGAGTGTACTAGTGCCTGCCAAGGGAGAGGACCGTCGACTTCTACTCAAGGTCTACTCTTCCTTGACTCTCATACCGAAACAATGTCGATTAATATCTCTTTGTTTCAACACAATTTTCGCAGAATCGACGCAGATACATTGGTCAATCCGCCAGAGGGCAATGTCTAGGCAGCCTTGTAAGCTACCGCTTCCTCCACAAATCCTGCCTCTCCAAATACGGCTTGTACCTTGGGGTGCGCAGTTACCTTCTCGTAATGAGCGAAGATATTCGAGTACTGGGCTCTCTCAGACGCTCCGCAAGTTACCCTTCCAGCCTGCTGGGTCACTCCTGCAAGAGCAATGTCCGCGAGGGTAAGCTTATCCGCAACCAGAAAGCCTGAGGTGCTGGATGCAAGGTGTTCATCAAGGAACTTGAGCGCACGAGCCTGTCTTTGGAGTCCAGCATTGTGCAGCTATGATGGCAACCCTGGTGAACGTGCCGCGCGTCGGGATGGCTGGAGAACATACCTCTTTGCTGTAAGGCCCGAGGTATCCGGAAACAAGCGCCAAGATCTCGTAGCTGAAGTGCGAGATCTCGCTTTCTCCGAAGTGTACCCATTGGTCAACGAGAGCAGCCTCGTTCGCATTTTCTCCGAGCAGTCCTGACTCGGGAGCGAGGGAAGACACTACCACGCAAGTTTGTATCATTGGCGAATGATGACAACCGACAAGGTAACGAGCACTTGTATAACTTACCATAACGCGCAATAGCCGCTCCTTCGAACAATTTAAAGCCTTGGTTATTTTCGAAGGCTGGTATCTTCCCCATTGGGAACTTGGTGAGATATTCAGGGGTTTTGTTGGTCACCCCGAAATCGACTGTGGGGGTATCGAGCTCAAGGCCTGCGACAGCGGCGGCTGAGAGAATCTAGAGGTAGGTGGTTTAGAGCCTCCAAGTCACGTCGTGGATGGCGGTTCGACGTACGACTTTGGATTGACGCTGGATTGCCATGCCCCAGAGAGTGCCAATTGGAGCCATGTCGTCTTGTGAGTCACGGTATAGGTGTGTAGGAAGGTTCAAGTTTTTGAAGATGGGTCCTGATGTTCTCTGGGCCTCAGAAACTTCATATTTAACTCTGTTCGACACTTGCTCCGAACTCTACGCAAATTGAAGTACTGACAAATCCATCAGGCTATCACGCCACAAGAAATAGACGCAGCGACCACGGCGCAGTGCAGATTCTATACTAATGACAAACCACTCACGATGGTTACAACATCCCGGTTAGATGCTGCGCTCCCGTCGATATACCTGGAGCTCTCGTTGGCTCACAGGTGGGCTAGTGGATATTCTTGAGAGGTTCCTCCTGTCATGGTTGGCAAATACCATGATGGTCACGGGTACCAAAGAGGCTCCGCAGGAGGAACGTACGTTTTCGTCCTTTCGTCACTGCACTGCTCGAAGCCGTGCAGTGCGGAATAACGACCGCGCTTCATCATTCATTTTCGAGTGTGCATGCTGTGTGCCGGGCTCACTGCGAGCCTGCGGATATCTTGCGCAAGGTCGAGACACAGAGGTCAAGTCACGTGATGATCTATCTTTCTTTGGAGCACAAAGCCAAAATCTTTATGTTCCATTGATTCCACCTCGTTGGCCCGAGCACAACCCCCCAGTTGCTACGACATGGTGAGATACCTCTTTCACTCAGACGTCCAACTTGTGCCACTTGATGGCGAACACGCGAGCGGTCCACCTCGCAGCCCGACGCGTTGGGAACATGGACTTGACCGCGGGATTTCAAACATTTAGCCCCCATTATCGCAGACAGGCAGGGTTTACGCTACAGGGCCTCCCTCGTGACATCATCTACCATATCACCACCTTCCTCGGCGTCCTTGATCTGATTTCCTTGCAAGAGGTTAGTGCTTCCTTGCAATACTTGATGCTTCTTCTCGTCTCATCCTAATGGGTGAGCAGGCATTACCTTCGCTCTCGGCCCAGAACGTGTCTTATCTTTTGTGGTCAAGAGTTTACAGGAACTCATCGTTGCCCCGTCCCCCTGGTCCGCTCGCTCTTGCCGAGCTTAACAGCCATATCATGACACTCAAGCAAAGTGCGTGTCTTCAGCGCACCTGGGCTGAAGTTCGCGCTAAAGAAGCAAGTCCTCTGTCTATGTGGACACACTCGGCGATGAAGGCATCGGAGCCCCAATTTGGTAGGAAACGCACTTTGGATCTGTCTTTCAAGGATAGCCGTGAGGGCAAGTTTGCGGTTGTATTCAGCCGGTGGTTGTTCGTTGCAATTCCTCGAGAGGACTGCGTGGTTTGTCATGATTTGAATGCCCCGAACGACGACCTTGGTAAATTCACCAAGGTGTACAAGTCCCAAGAAGCAGATATCCTGCACTTTGCTTGTGCGGAAAGCACGGGTCTGAATGGCCAGCCCATCGCTTTTGCGGCAGTCAAGGAGAGGCGCCGCAGTTCTTCCCATACTCATTCCTCTGTTATGTTTGTCGTTCGTGATTCATTCAGATTCTCATGTACTCACCGACCTCTACAGAAAGATTCTGAAAGTAGAAGCGCCGACTTTTTCCTCTCCTGGGGACGTCATGCAAACACAGCTCAAGGAAGTTCTCGTGAGCACCACGGGCTGGTGCAGCTCTACTTTCACGATAATTCTTAGCCCTACGCTCCTGATCGTTGTCGACGATTCGAAAGACGTAAACGAGCTTGGCGTGATCTGCATGGATGCAGCCTCGTTTGCGAGGTACCGATTATCCTTCGAAAACACGGTGAGATACAGTTTTGTGTTTTGCCCTGTGTTCACTGACGTGGTCGCATTTACTACTATGGTAGCTTGGCCTATTTAAGCCCGTGGCTATTACTTTCGTCCCATGCACCACATATGTTCTCGTGATACGTGTTTTCATGCGTGGAATACCTGTAGAAGGCGGAGGTTGCACGAGCGTCGTCGACGCCTACGATATTGAAAGGCCATTCGCACCAGGATCCAATGTTTTGCAGCTGCTACAGCACACTCACCGCGGAACCACAGACTATTTCATCAGGGATGCAAAGCTGCTTGACGACCCAGCATATTCGGCTGCAAGTGCTCGCATCATCCCCGTAGGCATTGCCGCTTTGCGGGGGTTCTGCACGCACCCTCTGAATCCCCAATTGACTATCACGGCGACGTTTGTTGGCATTCGAAATCTCTCGCAGCCGCTAAAAAGTTCGTTCCTTGGGATATTGCGTATGACGTTGTCTCGTGTAGAACCAAGGATGGGACCTCCTCCAATTCTAGGTGAAGAACCCTCGTTCTACGGACAGATGCTCCTAGGAACATGTTCCACAATTCAGACCACCATCGTTCCGCCGATTTTCAAACCTTTTGGGGAAATCGCTGTCGAGTACACGCCCCTTTACATCCTCCCTGCTCCTCTACGTCTTACATTCTTCCAATCGACAATCAATGGATCGACAAGGGGGATCGTATTCATGCCTTCTGAGGAGCAAGCGACCGATGCTTACGAAGCGCGATCGTCCCCTGTGTTGCCCATTTTCGAGGGTGTGTGTATCCGATTGAATACAAGGGATGAAGAAGGAACCGAACCGAACGGGGATATCTGGACTGCACACCATCCATCCTTCCAGTTCTTCGACGGCCCCGCTGCCCCCGAGGTCACCTCTTCATCTCACTTCGCCCCGGTCAAGATCGATGTCACCTCGCTAGCATACGTACCCACTATTTTCCCTCCAACTCTACTTGCTTTTGACGGTATCCGAGGACGAATGGTGTTCGTGAGGTTGGGTGCTCTTTTACCCGGGAGGTTGGAACATTGGCCAAAAATCGAAGTCTGGGATTGCTGTTGATGTCATTCCGCAGGCGGGCTTTGCGTGTTTACCTTGTTCAAAGAACCATGTAGAGTATTGGATGAAAAAGATTTCAGAATATGCACGACGGGCCATCATGTTGAAGAGTCTCTCGTCAATTTGTCCGAGTCTTGGAATATCATTTCTTAGGCTTTAGTGCATGGAGGCAGGGCTATACTTCAAAATATGGTCTCTCGAGAACTGCGCTACTTACAATGAGTTACAAGTTAATTTATCTCTCCAAACCAGATCAACAGAGGAAGACAGTCGTTCCACAAGTTAACAACAATCTTGATTATATATAAGGAAAGGTAGAAGTTCAAAGTGGTGACTACGACGAAACCACAGGGTATCCTCCCTTATCGGATGTTGTCCTCGAAGTCACTCTTGTACTGCCCTCTCTTGTGGGGGTCATCTCGGTGTTGCGACTTATTTCAATGATCCACGCAGCAACACGCCCAGTGTCAAGTTAGTCTATTGCGAGCTAAGGCTACATGATAAGTGCCAGGATCTCGATGAGAAAAGGGAGATATATGCAGCAGACATCCAGGCATAACTATGTGACGATGAAAAAGGATGAGATTTCCAAGGAGAGAAGGGAATGGGGGTAAAGACCACTGTGACTAGATACAATACAAGATTCCTGAGAGCCATGGGGATAGAGCTGAGGAATAAAGAGGCGGACAAAAAGCGGCGTAGAGCTGGATTGTGGGGGGAGGATAAGAGAAAGGGACCAACCAACGGTACCTCGCACCGAGTATCCTAAATATGCCGTGAATCAATCGTAAGAACGCCAGAACCCACTGTTCTCATGTAAAGCAGCCGTTTCTTGGTGCCAGGGTTGAGTCATTGGCTGGTTGTGCGATTCTGGGAACGGCGACTGAGGCATGGAAGCATGTCGTTCTGGGGGTTTCATAGCGTACATGCCCAGGTGTGACTTGTCATGCTGGTATTGGAAGACACTACCCTCCCGGGAAACTGTAGAATCCCGCATTTGGAACTGAGGGTCCTCTCCTCCATGGTTCATCGATATGGGAGGTTCGACGTCAACCGTGACCAGCGACACGGGGTGAGGCTGCACATTGGCAGTCTCCTGATAACGAGGACCGTAGGGGTAATAGTTCTGCATTGAGGCGGACATATCAAAAGGAGCTGATCGTTGGTCATGCGGGGGCGGAGGTCCGTTAGAGAACTGTGGACCGTTGTTCGTGTACGGTGAACTGAGGTTTGAATAGCTTCCACTAGACGGAGCGTATGAAGCAGGGCTGGAGCTGTTGTACGGAGCATTGTGGGTCTGCTCATAGGAGGGAATGGGTGGGGAGACTTTCGAGAACTGCTGAGAATTGGTCACGTTCTGATCCATGCCGGCGACACCGTAGCGCCCCGGTTGTGACAAGTCTATGTCCATCTGTGTCTGAGCCCGAACCTGGTCTGCAGCGCCGAAAGGAAGCGTGAAGTCCACGGTGCCGTCGCTGGAAAGGGGGGTAGAAGAATGGTGCATGTTCATGACGCTACTCGGAGATGACGTGGTCTGGGTAATCTGTGCGAATGGCGACGATTGATGATACGGTGGATGCTCCAAGTTCGGAGTTGACACAACCGAGGGCGCCCGGCTGGGAGGCAGGGGGGCGGGAGGCATAGCAACCTCACTGTTAGCACTCGGTTTGACAGCGGCGGACGACAGTGACGTGCGTAGCATGGAAAATGGTGATGGTTCTTTTCCAGGTCGGACGCGAATGCCAGTCTGTGGATAGGGAGGCTTTTTCGTGTGCTTGTCTTTGCATTTGGACCCATCGGATGATATACTCGATCCACGCTTTGGCCCAACAGGCGGTTGTAAGGGTACATGTTTCGACTGCTCCTCCGCAGGATTGGCATGGCTAGTGTTCTGAACACGGTGGTTCGGGCCAGGACCGCTGGGCAGTGGGCGCGGGCAGGGTGCAGAAGACGAAACAGTTGACGACGGAGGATGCACTGACGAACCGCCTGACGCAACAGGAACACCGACGAACGGGAACTGGAAGTCTTTATGCAGTCGTTGAACACCAACTTCGAGGTCGTCGTACTTCCTCTTTATCCCTGCCGCAGCTGCATCTGAGTTACCAGCACGTACACCCTCGGCTTTCTTTTGTAAAAGCTCAACGATCTTCACTGCTTCGTGCACAGTTCCTTCTATACCCCCGCGCATAGAACCCCGCCCTGTGTTCAACATCGGATCACGCATGACCTCCAGTGCATAGTTGACGTCTTCGACAGCGATATGCACCCAGACGCTAGTTGGGTCCTTGATCACGTTGTGCACACATGCGACGGCCGCATCAAAGAGTGCCCTACCAAACGAGTAAAAGTTGAACAGTGCGGGCATTGGCCGTCGTCCCTTGAGATCAGGACGCTGCTTCCACATCCAGCATAGTACCCTCAACGAATGAATGATACTATGTGCCGCGGTGAACGCGCCAACAGTGGCTTGGTAGTACGAAGTAGAGTCCCCATGGCCATACGACGGTCTCAAAAAGGGAACGTAGACCTTCATGATGAGGCGGTGTGCAGTTATTGCCAACTCACATCGTTGAGCCAGAAGAATAGGAGACACGGCAGCAAGATCGCTGGGATTAGCCGATGGAGGCGAGCTGTTGACCGCATCTGACGATTGGGAATGTGAACCCTGGACGTTCGGGAGGTCCGAGGGAATGTCGAGTCGAAACGCGGACGGAAGATCCGCGAGCCATTGTTTGATTTCATTTGCGCATGAGACTGCTTGTTCCAGGGTAAACTGCTCGTGTGCGGCCAGATCATTCCTAACGCAGTCCCTCAAAGACCGCTTTTTAATATCCTTGACTAGCTGTGCAAGCCTAGGCTGTAGAGTGAGCATTGCCACTGAAATACTGGACTAATTGGACAGCATACCGGCATTTCAACCCAAAGTACTTGAAATCCGAGGAATTAGGCTCTAATGGTGAGAGTGGACTCCGTGGGAGAGGAATGGATGTGCATGCAGGTGTGAACACGTCCTCGTCCACATCCATAGGCAGACGTGTAGTATGTTCCATGTCCGAGATCAGGGGTGTTCGACCCATATAGTCTGATACAAACCTGCGACAAACCCATGAATGAACGTATGGAACAAGTGGGCGGTGAACCACTAACAAGTCATAGTAGAAAATGTCCCACCAAAGACGCCGTCTTGACTCGGCCTCGAAGAGACTGAATTTACCAGGAAACTCGTCAGGATCCATGTCCAGCCCCATGGTACGGGCAATATTAACCATTTTACCGACCTAGAGAGAAGAATGTGCGTTGATCAGCCACTGTTGATTCATTCGTCAGTAATCAAACGGCTTGTATTACTCACATCGGGTAGGAGGCTATGTGTAACACGAGCTTTGCTGTCGTGCAATGCATACAGCACGTGGAGGATCATAGTCGTGAGGAAGTCTAGGTCGTATGGACTCGACTTCTCGAACATCGATAGTGCTTGCTGGGAAAGGGCGAAAAGCACTGCAGGAGAGGATACGTCTTTGGAGACACCTTTGCACCTCTTACTCGGGACAGGGAGAAAGTCCGACTTCTTTCGAGACGGAGGTCGAGAGGATGACGAAGAATCATCTAGAGCCACACCATCACCAAGAGTTGCTCCTAACCGTGCTTCCTCGTCGGCGATTTCTCTGTCAACCAACGTACCTAAGGCAAAAGCCGCGGCAACAGCTGCGAAAAAGGAGATTGTAGGTTTGGAAGTAGCTAGAGTTCGGACAGACGTGGGAGTGGCGGCAGATGACCCGAAGAATATCGCACGGGCGGTCTCTTTCGCGACTGATGAACCCCCGTTCGTGCTGGGACGCAACCCGCTTTGGCTGCTCGACGATGAGTCGAGCTTAACACCATCATTTCCTTCGACTTCGGAAGCCCACTTGAACATCGCCTCTGCACGGTCTTTGAAGTGCTTGAAATTAAAACACGGGTGCATCCTCAGAATATCCTCCACATTGTCGTAGAGCTTCTGTCGCTTCCGTGGAGCAAAGGGTAGATATGCGATTAGCCGTGGGGTCGCCGAAGAGGCTTCACTGGCTGTAGGTGTTGAAGAAGTGTAGTAAGCAGACAGTGGGGGGAGGAGGAGGTGCACCGGGGGGTCAGAACCACCGTAAGAATCCTGTTCTGGAAGAGTGACAGGTGCGGGTTCGACTTTGACCTGATTAGGCGGGGCGTAAGCCGGACAAGATGGTTGTGCAGGTGGAGGCTGAACAGGTAGAATATCCTTGCCCAGACCGAGTTCGTCAAGCCAGATTGTTGATATGTCATCCAGTGAAATTGCGAGGGAAGAACCTGAGTGACCGACTGCGAGAAGGGCACGATCGCTATGCGTTGATGCAGGAGGATGGTTGTAGAATTGATGTGAGCGTGCACCCGGAGCGGTGAACTGAGCAAGCTGCGACTCCACTTGAATGAGACGGTTATTTAGAGAATGTAGGTCGCTAAATGGACGAGTGAATCAAAACCAGTAAAAATAGATCTGAAAGGGGTACCAACATTTTCTCTGCTGCTGCCGGGGAATAAACACATCTGGCGACAGTATCGCGTTTGGTACATGAACTGCAAGGAGTGTGTCTGTCGCACTTGAGCTTTAAGCGCTTGCACTGGGAACGTACATGAGCTTGGTGGATATTTAATGTAAGGTAAAATACGCACCTCTGCACATACTACGGTGACTCGTGAACGGATTTGCCTGAAGGAAGTGATAAATTTGAGGGGGGAAGATCAGAACGAGAAACTGGCGTACGGCCCAGCAGAAGCACCAGGACCGAGGTGGTGGTGGGACTGCGATTCAGGGATTGAAGGTGTATCCATTGTGGTCGTGATAGAGGGCTCGTTCAGTGGGCAAAATCAAAAGAAAATAAGCAAAATAAGCCACGGCAAGGGCTTGTCGTTCCAGGCAGAGACTTGACTTGATAGAGAGGATTGCAAGGTGTTGATACAATATTGCTAGTACTTCGCAAGAGTGGTCAATATGCTAATCGGGTCTTGTGGCTGGACCCCAGAAACTGTTATGCTACTCCTTAATTCGGTTGATTATATAATGTAGACATCGCTTCGCCTGACAGCCTGTGTTTGTTTTCGCTGTCAACCGCAACGACGGTCACCAGAATTTCTCAAGATACGTACAGTACATTTCCGCATCGTATAGCTTGCAGTCACCGACAAAACAAGGTTAGTTTTATGCAACGGTAGATGACTGAAGAAGTCTGGCCTCATGTTTACTCCGAACACGTGGATTTACTAGTAATGCTCAACTCGCCGCTTCTGTGGTTCCAGAGTCTAGACGCCAAGAAATCAACGGATCTGAATCTCTCCCGCGCGGCTCCGGCACTCCTTCCGTCGTGGCGATCTCGACACACAGTCCACCTCCCGCGAACATCTTGGCTTCTGGTACCGCCGAAAAAAAGAAACGACGATTCAGACGCCCATAGGTACTTGTCGCTGAGTAGTTTTATCCAGTACTATCCTGCCAACAAAACTTGTTTAACAGGCCTATTTACCTTTGAATTAAGTAACTCTCGTCCGTCTTATATGCTCCGCAACTTGCCGTGTTACACGGGTTTCCCTCGCGACCTTTGTTACGACCGCGAAGGCTTCGCCCTGGCTGAGTACCTCATGTCAAGTCTAACAACTGTGTCTGTATAACTTCTCCTCTCAGACTTCTTGCCAGTGCTCTCTCTATCATACGTCATATACCATGAGTTCGGGCGGTAATTCGGGGGCCGGGCCGCCGTATATCTACATGTCTTTGTCGTCACGCCTGTCCAGCTAAACGATTTGTTACCGCGAAGCTAAGACGGAACGGAGGGACCGAAGAAGAAAACGATGGACCTTCGTATGAAATGTTACTTTAAACAAGTTCGGGTTTTACAAGATTTTTTTGGGCTTGCTTGGAGGGATTTGTGGGACGGAGGAGAGGTTCTGGGGAGGTTCTCCCAGTGAGGAACGCGAGATCCTCACAAAAATCAACTATGGCCTTATCATGTACATACGCCACTCCACATGCTGGCAGCCACTGGCAGAAACGTTGGGTCAGATCACGGTTCATTTTGCCGACATCAAATACGCCACATGATGGGATCAAGGAAAACTCTGCATAATATCAAGTCTTGATTAAACATAGGTTTTCGAGGGAGAACTATTCTCGCTGTATGAGAGCCAACAGTCCCAACCCACCCAACACCGCATATTTTAGCTGTGGGATGTCGTTCTGCAAGGAAGAGTGGTCAGATACAACAGCGGCGATTACAAACATGCCGATGTGACCACGGAGACTGTCATGGAGATCGAGCTTACCATGGCAATAGTTACGTATCCAATGTATGGCAAAAATCTGCAGAAGAAAACCAACGAAGGCACAGTGAATGAGCGGAATGCGTGCCGTATGACCTCATACGTAGGCACTGAGGAGAAAGAGACATACCCGCGGACTTTCCCAACGATGTGACGTCGCTCTAGAAAATCGAGGCCCTGGTAGAGCGCGATGTCATCAACGTGATTGTTGTCGCCCTTGGTGAGCAGGAGTTGATTGGGACCTGGTGCGTATTTGGCAAACCTTTTGCTTCAAACATGAGCTCCGGTAACGGGAATGAACAACAAAAGTACTGACGGATCATTCTTTGACTTGTTGGTCGAGTTTGATACCAAGATGTCACGCGTCTCAAGCACTCGGTGGACGATGGGAACTTCGGCCCCTGGTATTTTGTACACTGTAATGTCACCAGTATGATACCGTTCGTTGGCAGGGTTGGTGAGGAAGAGAAGGTCTCCGCGATAGAATGCAGGTTCCATGGAGCCACTGGGCAGCCAGGGGCGTGTCGGGCAGTTTCACGTCAGAGGCCTCCGCGGAGATAACCAGGTGACACGTACCTCAAGACAACGACGATTGGTGACTCGGTGTTGAAGAAGAGACCTAAACCTTTCCACAGCATCAAGCCCGACGCAATGACCGATGCAAAGTTGAGTATCTGGAGGAGAAACTAGGAGGTCAAGGTTCCATAATGAATGTTATACCGAAAATGTGGGTCAAGAGATTCCGGTGTCAGTACCAGCATGAGCAATTGGGGCGGGAGACGAACATGGCGGAAACCAAGTCTGCGAAATGTCTTGATTTCTTCGGAGAACATCTTGAGGGAGCGAGGCGTTTCAAAACGAATGAAGTATGCTTGTGCACAGTTCAAGCTGGTCAGCTAGTTCTCGTTGTTAAAAGGTCCTCCCGTCTGCGGCTTGATCACTGAAAGAGAGACGTTGGTGACACGTCGAACACGTGGAAGTTGGCGAGACACCAAGGCTGGACTTAAAGTAGAAAATTCCCAACATGGTATCTTGTGACCTGAATCTGTTGGCGCTCAAACGCTCATGTCGAACTCAAGCGAGCTGTGAAACTATGTTGGTATATAACATTTGCAAGTAGGTGATCAGTCTGAGACAACATCAAATCTTCCTCCTAAGTTTCGTTCGACCAAGTTGTGGACCACAACGCTAAACCTAACAACAAGCGTTCCACATGGCATCTAGTACTCGTTTGCATCGGGTAGAACAGTAGTTATGGAGAGGGCACTGTCAGGACTCAAGGGGCAGCAACCCAAGTAAATACCTCTTCCCTCCCTTTGGCTATTTCGCCCTTCTGGCCTGAGCTCGAGTACGCCACTCGTAAGCGTTCGGTTGCAAGTTCGTCAAGCTTATTGATGTGTTTTGGGGGTGGAGTAGTCGACGGAGAGATTGTCGCAAGACGTGCGTCTTGAGCGATGCGTCTCGCACACTGAGTGGAACCTCTTGTCAGTTCCCACCTGAACACAGCACTCAAAGATACTCACAAGCTTGACGCCGTACCATGCACGTACGGTGATACCTAGCGGTGTCGATTCAGCTAACGAATCGGAATCGTCGCCGTCGGTCATATCAACCACGGTCAGGAACATCTTGACAGAGAGCGGCAGGTCACCAGCAGTATATGCGGTCTCTGCTGCTTGCAGGACGTAAAACGGATTCTGAGGTGCAAGCAATAGGACATGCATCAGAGCTTGTAGAGAATAGTCGTATCTGTTGAATCCGTCAGCTTATACGACACGAGAGACATCGTGCAAACCAAGGAAACCGTACTGGCTGCAAGTCGCGTAGATGTCAGCTAGCTCGAGCCAACCCTCTACATCCGTGTAAAAGGTGTCAAGGTATTGAGATAGCTCAGTAACCGCTTTGTCAATCTTTCCAGTTCTTCGTAGGATTGAAATTCGACGCTTCCATATTGCCTTGGATGACGTGGCTGGATGTCAGGGCATGTTATTGCGTACAACATGGAAAGCGCCTACAGCATTGGCGGAGTCAGCTTCAAGCAGCTCTCCATAGTACTTAAGGGCAGTTTCTGGTGGTTCTGTGGCTTCTACCCGGATTCCTCTGATGCAGTCCACTCGCGGTGAACCCGGAAACTTGTCGGTCAGTAATTGTAGACATTGCTGGTTGTGAACTTTTGAGCGAGAGCTCGATCCTCGGAGAAATGAATACGTACGTCCGCTACATCCAGGCGCCCAACATCTATGGCAGCCAGCGTGAGCTGTTCCAAGAACGCCCAACCTGAATCGACGGATACCGTGACGTGTTCGGTGTGTTAGCTCGCGCTTGTAGCACCGGAAGACGCACTGTCATCTCCCATTTTCTTGAGCCCATTCTTCTGCAGTACCAGGGTTCCCTTCTCAAATATGTCCTCTGATGCTCGTGTGTTCTGTGAGCGGTACGTTGCAAGCTGTTCCAAGGCCGACTGTAGGCTCATGATGATGAAGAAGTCCCAGTGTACTTTACGTAATCACTTCCAGTCTCTCATCTTTCACTTTGCCCCAGGATGGATGGCAAGCAAGGCAGGTATAAAGAGTTTTCATTTGACCTACTTCACGGCGTTCTGACTTGGGTTACTCCAGGGACACCATTGGAATCAACCAACTCCTGCTCACATTGACCATCACTGATGATTATCCCCATGGAAAGGAGACGCGGTTGCAGCCAATTCTGCTATCTCTGGCCATCTCACACGATATTTCAAGGTCTGCATGTTTTGACGATCTAACTTATTCGATAAACTATGCCTCTGTATGTTCAACACTCGCGGAGGATCTACCCAAGATACATCATGCATCTCTCGAAGCGCTAGTCGATCATTTATTTGATTCCCTCTTTCGTTTGCACCCAGAAATACAAGAGGCGAGCGTTATCGCGACACAGGTGAAAGGCCCCCTTCAGCCTGCCACCGTCTCCATCAAGGCGACACGGAGGAGAGACCAGACACCAACAGTCCCGGATGAGTTTCTTCTCGAAGGGCTGAAATGTCCTGCGATCATCGGCGTAGAACCCCATGAACGTACCCGGAAGCAACCACTGTTTTTTGACACAACTGTTCGGCGACTGAGGAGAGCAAGCTCACATGACCCATTCCCCTTCCTAGGTCTCTCAGTGTTTCTTTGTCATGTATGCCTTTGCCTGTCCGCAAGGTAAAACATTCGCTTATTCTACACATTCCCCTGCAGAGAATCGAGCCGTCGGAGTTTCTGACTGTGGAGGCGCTGATCTCGGCCGTTGCTTTCCACGTTCTTGAGTATACGAGGGAACCAGATGACGAGGTTACCGTCAGAATCTCAAAACCAATGGCGCTTCCACACGCGGACTCTGCCCAGGTCCAGATCACCCGGCGGCGAAAAGATTTCCCTGGCATATTTGCTCCTCAAGTGCCTTCGAATCGACCGTCGGGCCTTGCAGCGCTGATAAATCCAATTACCGAGGTAGCGGCCAGTTCCGGCGATGTTTTACCAGTCCATGCCGCTGCCATTGCATTGGGCTCCAATCTTGGCGACAGATTTGCAAACATCGAGACCGCCTTGCGTCTACTCGAAGTCCCGAAAACACTGCTAGATGGTCTGGCCAAGGACGCTGAGGTGTCGGTTGTCGATACGAGTTTCATGTACGAAACCGCGCCTATGTACGTGATCGATCAGCCCCGGTTCGCTAACTGTGCTTGTATCGTGAGTTTGTGGATAAGTATTCGGGCGCGCCATAATCTCACGATGAGCCTGCAAATAGATCAGCACAAATCTTCCGCCCATGGCGTTGCTTCACCTACTGAAGAAAATAGAGACCTTGGTGGGAAGAGTGCCGAGCATCCGCAATGGACCTCGTGCCGTTGACCTCGATATCCTAACTTACGACAATCATATAATCGACACTCGTCCAGAAGACGACAGGGCCACCTTAGATAACCTCGTCGGGGAGCTGGTGGTTCCCCATCCGCGAATGTCTGAACGAGAGTTCGTTCTCCGGCCTCTAAACGAGTAAGTTGCGAAACCAAATTACCCAGACAATAAGAAGCCAAAGCATCCTTGAACAGCATGATCCCTGATTTCGTGCATCCCGTGTATCAGAAAAACATACGCACGCTCCTTAACGAAGTGTTATCCACCCAGAGAAACGACGACTTCCCTATGCTGAAGGTTATACCATTCCCAAGATACCCCTTCGATGAGGCTGCAGTCACAATGACTGACACCCTGCCAGTCCCCAAAACCGCCAAGTACTGGACTGTCGCTTCGACAGACCCTTCGGGAAATCCTCGACCTCATAAAACCCACATTATGGCAACGCTCAATGTGACACCCGACTCCTTCTCTGACGGTTCCCTGCACAACGCGCTCCCGGCAGCTATCGCATACACTGCCCGTTCTGTTGCTTCCGGTGCAGACATTGTAGATGTCGGCGGGTATTCCACACGTCCCGGTGCAGACTTCGTTTCAACCCAGGAAGAAATCAATAGAGTAGTCCCCGTCATCAAATCCATCCGCACGCACGATGACGAGGATGTACGGAATGTGCTGGTATCAGTGGACACGTTCCGTTGGGAAGTTGCAGAGCTAGCCGTTCGAGCTGGAGCGAACTGTATCAACGATGTGCACGCTTTTACAGGCCCTTGGTATCCACTCGTCCAAGAGTCAGCCAAGCACCTCCTCCAGATGCGAAAAGTTGCGCGTGAGCTAGGAGTACCGATCGTGTTGATGCACTCTCGGGGGGACGCGGGTTCGAACAAGAGTTACGATGACTACCCTGGTGGTCTGATGGAAGGCATCAAAACAGAACTGGGAGAGAAAGTGGAAGCCATCGTCAAAGGGAGCGGTGGCGTTCGTAGATGGCTCGTTATCATTGATCCGGGTATAGGATTTAGCAAGCCAGCCGATGCACAATTCGCGCTATTGCGCAACGTATCTTCGGTTGTCGCGGAGGAACCAGGGAATTCATTGGCTGGGTATCCTCAATTAATTGGAGCATCCAAGAAGTCATTCTTTGGGACAGTCCTAGAACGGTCCGATCCAGAAGGAACCTACAAGGGACGACAAACATCGGCTCAGGAAAGAGGGTGGGCTACTGCCGCTGCAGTAGCATGCGCTGTTCAACAGGGCGCTAGTGTGGTGAGGGTACATGAGGTACTGGAGATGAAGGATGTAGTCGCCATTGCCTCTGCCATCTGGAGTAGATAAGTATTTAACTCGATGTTTCTAGTTCCTTTACTCAATAGTTCCTGTCTCGGGGGACGAGGCTTCGTGCCAACGTCATAACTCGGTCCCGATGACGGTCGGACTCAACGCCAATGATGTGCTCGAGCTTTAAATCATGGATTGAGCATGTCAGAGCGCATATCGTAGCATAGGGCAATGCGGAGAAGAATAAAAAAATATATGCGGTGTATCAAAACAAGGAGATGGTTATTTGCAGATGGCGCTCTGCCTGCCTCCAGACTTCCTTCACTTCCAAGGCTTTTCCGCCAATAATGGCGACGTGGATATAACCATGTGCGAGGGCAGATTACTTCTCTGGGTTGGGGTTCCTAGAGAATGGATCGTGGTCAGATAAGAGGCGTAAACGAAGGATATATGAGGGATAACGGAAATGATCAGATAGGAGCGAAAGACATGATGCTTAATTATCAACACGATAGTTTCAGTGTGAACTATGCTTGAATTTTTGCGTTTCATCGTATGAGGGGGGTTGGAAATGATTCGTCGAGAGGGACCGTGCGAGCCGAAAAGGAAAATCAGCACTCACATTCTCCGCTTGCCTCCAGGAAGCGTCGTGACGTTCACAAATCTAACATAATTATCAATGTCTGGCTATGAATGTATTGGAACGGGCGAATCCTTACCTGCGGTTGTAGAGCATGCGCTTCTTAGCACGACCTTTTGGCGTTTTCTTCTTCTCCTGCTTTTCAACCTTGGGTGTTTGCGACTTAACCTTACCGGCACGCGCGAGAGATCCGTGAACTATGTCGCCATGAACGTCGGTTTGGTGAGCCCTTGATCAGAGACGTGCTACACACCTTTGCCCATATTGTCGAGGTTGCGGAGCTTTACCGATCGTGGTGACGGTGAGTAAGCGGATTGGTCCTGTATAGTTTCACAATTAAAGTTCATCGGCAACTGCCGACAAACAGAAGGGTACATAATCCTAGGTTGATCAATGCTCCGGCGTCTTCTGTCGGGCATATGGTGTAGCTGGTTATCACATCCGCTTAGCATGGTGTTGAGTGCGGGGGGTCTCCGGTTCGAGTCCGGATTTGTCCATACTTTTTACTTCTCTCTGCAATTCCAAATCTACGTATACCCAACGGACGGAGGGGACAGACAAGAGTCTACGCGACTTGACACCGAGGATCCTAACGTTACAGTATGTAAATCATAGACTTGATTATGGAGTTGGCAGACAGCTCCCCGACCCTCAACCCGCAAATACTATGAGCCAACTCCCGGTTTTACCAATGCCCTCAAAAGATTATCTAGGCTCCAGAGCAATATATAGCTGCTCTCCCTGTCACAATAAAGACACAACAAAAGTGCAAAAAGTGGACAAATCCGGACTCGAACCGGAGACCCCCCGCACTCAACACCATGCTAAGCGGATGTGATAACCAGCTACACCATATGCCCGCAGCAACGTACCACGTGCAATTGACATCCATAAGTCGCTAGCATTCCCTCGCTATCTTACCCCTCCATCAACCGCTGCCTGCGACCGCTGAAGTACTGATCAGTCTCTTTCTGAGATCGGAGCGATGTCAACGATCAACCTCAAAATCGAATTCGGCGGTGGCCTCGAGCTGCTTTTTGGAAATGTGCGCTCACATGCTGTCTCGCTCCCCACGCGGGTTCCAGCGAGCAACTCGACGACACCCTCACCCCCCGGATCCGTCCCGACACAGACTCCGCCCGAGTCTGGGGATGCTGCTGGGGACACAAAGCCTGCAGACGTGGATTATCTCATTCATCATCTACGAGATCATGTCCTCAAGGAGCGGTCTGAGTTGTTCATGGAGGGAAACACTGTGTAAGTTGTATCGAATCACATCAGCGGCCTTTCAAAGCCAAGCCGTTTTGGCGGACATGTGGCAGAGGCTCTTGCTCTGGTACTGCGAGCTGACGAGTTGTTTTGTCCACGATGTAGCCGTCCGGGTATACTCGTCCTCATCAACGACACTGATTGGGAGTTGGAAGGCGATGGGTCGTACCAGTTGTGTGACCTCGACGAGATCGTATTCATCTCGACTCTGCATGGAGGATGAGGTGGCTGAAAGTGACGAACTTCGTCACCAAGATTGGATCGAGAGCTGGTTCTGTTCGATCAGATGACACCACACGAGCATCACCAACAAGCTGGCACTTCGGGAGGTGATGTCGAGAAGCCTGTGTCAGTGTGAAGTTGGTGGTCATGAGGGCCTTGGCGGCGCGAGAACTAGTGATTATTAGTGAGTAACGATGGGTGTACCAAGTGTAGTCATCTATCCCGATCCCTGGCCTCCTCCACATACGTCTGCATCAATCCTACTACCTTTTTCAAGTTCTGACTGAACTTGGCTGAGATCGGGACTACATCTATCATGCGCATCGCGCTCCCATCCGTCCCGTCACCTAGGGCCATCTCTGTACGAACATAGTGCTCCAGTTTTGCGAGCTTCTCCTTCGCTTCAGTGACTGCTTGTGCTTCGCTGTTGCCTGCAAGCAAATCAGCCTTGTTGGCGATGACCAGCCGCGCCTTCTCGCTCATCCCAGGCTGATACTTTTCCAGTTCCCCTCTGAGGACGCCGAGCTCTTCCCATGGAGCGGGCCCAGAGAGGTCGACGACGTAAACAAGTGCATGAGAGCGCTCTATTGAACGTAAAAACGAGTGACCAAGGCCGACGTCCTCCGATGCGCGGGAAATGAGACCCGGGTTGTCGGCGATGGTGAAACGGAAGGACTCGAGGATGTCAAAATGGTGACCGGGGCCAAACGTGGACTCCGAAGCAGGGGTATCGTCCAGATTGGGTGATACGTCCTGCTCTAAGGACGGTTCGGGCTCAGCCTCCTCCAATTCTTCTTCCATCTCCTGCTCCAGCATGCGCGCCTCTACGGCAGTTTCCTCGAAAACGTGGATTCCTTGGAGTTCGCCTTCAAAGGTACCGTCGTCAGAGACCCGGATAACGCCAACGACTGGGTTCAGCGTTGTGAACGCATAGCTAGCTACCTCCGTTCTGGCACGACCTCCCGTAAGAGCGCGTAGCAGGGTGCTCTTCCCAGCATTGGGCATACCAACGAGACCGATGTCCGCAATGATCTTGAGCTCCAATTCAAGCGTAATGCGTTCGCCGTCTTGACCCTTGGTGGCGAACTTGGGAGAACGGTTGATTGGCGACAAGAAATGAGGGTTTCCTAGACCACCATTGCCACCCCGTGAAACCAAATGGCCAAGGTACTCTGTTCTACCGAGAGCGAGAGGAGCGTTGACATCAGGCACCTCTTCTTCAATCTCGCTCAGGTCAAGATGAATGGGATTACGCGCTCTCTGCACGCGAGCCCACCGCCGTTCTCGTTCTTCCCGCCATAAAGAAGCTTCGGCCTGCTTGAATATGTCCCTGTTGACGTTGTCGTCTTCGTAGCGAGGGTAGTGGACCCATCTGTTCTCCAGCATCTTGGCCCTGCGTTCTTCGAAGGAAAGCCCTCCAAGCGACTCTTCCTCTGACTCCCACTCGTCTTTGGCACGTCGGGGGTCGTCGCGCGGAAGTTCGCGGACGACGGTACCGAGAGGTACCTTTATGATCGTTGGCGAGGCGTTTCTCCCATTTTGCCATGTCCCTTGGCCGGCACCGCCAGGAAGACCGCGAGTACGCTTCGGAATCGAAGAGAGGGTTGTTAGAGTGGGCGTGGGCATGATGTAGACATCTCCACCGCGGCCACCGCTACCGCCCGACGGCGGACCCATAGGCTTGAATTTTTCACGATGAAACGCGACACATCCGTTGCCTCCTCTGCCTTTATAACAAGGGCAAATCGTCAGCTCGGGCGAACTTGGGGAGGGTAGATTGGCTGCGTACCGCCTCTGACGTTGATAATGACATGATCGAGGAATGTTTCTCCCTATTTGTTGTTGATGTGAGGTTGAGTTCATAGATGCATATGAAACATACGGACCCCTTGTCGACGTTTCCGTTCCGCCCTCCTCTGCAGTCGTTTTGTGGGCTGTGAACTGTCTAGGTCATTACTGTTCAACTGGGAGTCATTTCGAAAACCGTCGGGTGCATTCCTTGAGGTCGGTGTCGTACAGAATGATCCTTTCTGTGCCCGTAGTAGCGAATAACGCCTGCAAGCTGCTGCCAACATCCAATTCGTCTTTGGCAAGTGTAAGTGATCGACATCCCGAGGTATCCTCTTGCAAATACTGGTAAACATCTCCTCGTCATGTTGAATTATTCTATTATACAGTCGACATCAGAGTTATACTAGTACATCCAAATGTTCGCACCAAATATTAATGGTGCCCAAAATCAGGTGGAGCCGTACAGAACTGCTAGTAGCTTACACAGTACAATCATCATCTCTTCCTTGAATCCATTAATCCCAACAACCTGCTCGGTGTCAAAGCATACCCCGCCTCCGTCACTCTATTCATGTCGTGGTGCTCGTTAACCTCGGCTGGTCGTGCTGGGATCACATTTTGGAACGCAGACTGAGGTGAGGTGAAACTGCTGATGCGCAGCAGCAACGAGGCAGCAGTCTCGTCTTCAGGAGTGTATACAGGCGACGCTAAAGGTGACCCATTTTTCTTCGCACGATGCGAAAAGCCAGAGAAGCGTGGCTGAATCTGGCTCGCTATGGGTGGTAGGAAGGTGCTCGGTGATGGCAGCGTGAGCACGGGGGGCATGCTAAATCCGGATGTGGATGGTGTGGGGGTCGCCGAGGCAGGAGGTGTAGGTAATTGTTGCCCAGCTGTCCTCGCGCAAGTTCCGCTGATAACAGGATCAAAGGAAGGCGACTGCGAGGGTGTGAGGAGCAACGATCGTTGCTCCTCAGCAGAAGATGGAAGCCAGGTAGAAATGGAGGGCAATCGATCGGGAGGGGGTGCGACAGGTGAAGACCTGGACGTGGCCGTGTTGACGACATCTTCCCATGCTTTCCCATGCCCTCTGCTATCTTTGCGTTCAGGTTTAGGAGGCACACTACCACGCCTGCTGTTCGTTGACTCCCTCCCGCCGTCACCGGACTGTGAGATAGGGCCCGTGCAACGTGGGCACCCCTTCTCTTCGAGTTGCTTGACCTTGTCTGACAAGTCCTGCAGATATGCCACTGTGCGGACCAAAATCTCCAATTTGAATTCCTTCTCCCCTGTGCCCTTAGGCTTGGCTTTCGCCTTTTTTGGATCCTCTTCTTCATCGTCGCTGTAGTCCTCATTGGTTCGCCTGTACTCGGGAGGGACAAGCTCCCTTAACGTGGCCAAGGCATCATTGATCTTGGTGCGCCTGGCTTTCTCGATAAGGGAATGGTTGATTTTGCGCTGGGCCTCACGTGCGGCACGCGACATGGTTCCTGGCTTGCGACCACGACGTTTGGAAAGTGGGGGCTGTGGAAGGTCATATGTGTCCTCATCCCCATGGGATGTACTAGAGGATGACGACAGTGAAGTGAGTTGTTCTAGCTGTGGGGGTGCGAATGTGGGGTTGGAATCTGATCGAAGTCGTTTAGCGCGACGAGGAGGGTTGCATGAAGCGGTGTAGATGTCCATGGGGGCGATCTGCAATGGCTCCGTTGGTGGAGAAGAGAGCGCAGGAGCGATTGGGCGGAAGGGAGACATGGAAGGACCCGAATTTCGGATGTGTGGTTTATGAACGAGAGGGAGAGCGGCTATGTTGGTGGGGATTGGCTGGAACCCGCTGACATAGCAAGATTCCCAATTGCTCGTGTGCCATACAACGTGCTTGTAATCGACCCTAAGATGGGGACTGCGAGAATTCCCTCAAACGACCGCTTTTGAGTGATGTGATTGGTTGATCCTTGTTTCTCGGCACGCACGTGTGCCAACTATCAACTCTTCCAGGGGTCCAGCCGCTGTCAATAATTCACAGTCACGAGAGTCCATCAATGGTACCCAAGTGGTACCCACCGTGTGTGCAGGAGCGTGCATGTGAGGGGACATGCGTGGTGTCGTCTCGGTAGTGGTGTGAATAATACACAACATAGGAGGATCGTCCCCCCATCAATGTCGCAAGCCAGGACGGGACCGGGTGGTCACATTGTTTCGAGAATACAGAAACAGTACGCACCCAGGGAAACCCTTTTTCCATATTCCCCACCCTTGAAAAGCCCCGTGTAAGAGTGAAATGAGCAGGTGTACCTTCCAAACTTCTTCCTTCGTCGATACATGCGAATGTAGTACGTTAAATGAATGAGCAAAAGAGCAGCTGGTAGGCGACACCTGGTCTGGAAAGTGAGCGTTGCAGAATGTATACTATAGCGCCATGATGGAACATCAACAGTGCATCAAAGTATCATCGATTAATCGATCGTCTGGTCAAATTTTCAAACTCCTGAGCAATGTTGTCGAGCTCCGCGTCTAACGATAATACAGTCGACTCCATCGACTTCCTCCATGATGAAAAAATAGGTCAGGAGTCGTTCGGTTGTGGAAGGGCAAGAATTGTCGTTTTGTTCCGAGTGTAATTCCTGGCACGTTCCCTCTTCCAGCAAATACTATGCGGCCACACGACTTGTTGACGACAAATGACGCAATGTACACGTGCAAGATCACTTCAGTTCAACGGCAACAGGATGAATCTTCTTCTTCTCAAGCAGCCGCACATTCGTTTTTATATGATCCCTCCACCTGCTGGAATAATCCGGCAACGACATCTGGGCCTCAAGGACAAGTCTAGGTGACCCTGCAGGATTAATATCTCCTCGCTCGCCATGGGCACGGTGCACCACGATACGGAAGCAAGCGCTACTCGGGGTACTGAGTAGGTCAGAACAAAGTCACCCCCATCATGCACATGACCCTACCCTCGATCATTTCCAATGCGTCATAGATTGTTCCTGGTTTCACTGGTACATCACGGTTCTTGCGTTACGCGTAGAGCGGATGTACGGTATGTACGTACTTTTTTTTAAAAGAACGAGCATACAAAGTCTACGAGTCATCAACTTCTTGTGCAAGAACCATTGCCAGCAACCGGCCCCCCGCGTATTGCACATGCTGGTGCAGGGCAAGTGCAGGGTGGAAACATCAAGCTGGGTCACGGTTGCGCCCGAAGATGGCTGCACTCGACACATGTCCAACATCCGAGGTCATAGAGACTGGCGACTGCAAAGGTTCGAGTGGTTCTCCAAAGTTGAGTTTAATCCTACCTATTTCTGGCCACACCAGTAGCATATGAAATATCGCCATTGGGTGGTAGTAATAGTATGATAGACATTACCTTGCATCAGTCAATCACGAGGTGATTTCGTCGGTGGATTCCTGAATCTCATGGCCAAGTACTGGTCCATCATGATATCTAGCGCTAGATCCTTCCGCACTGCACTACGCCCTTCAAACCACACTGGCACTGACGCTGACGCGCTGACGACTAAATACACAATCTCAAATCTCAAGCTGTCCTGCGGTCATCCATATCTTTGGCTGGCTTTCAAGTTCTCAGCAGACAGGAGTGTGTTGAGT
The DNA here is from genome assembly GCA_014904835.1 of Paxillus ammoniavirescens. Lineage (NCBI taxonomy): Eukaryota > Fungi > Basidiomycota > Agaricomycetes > Boletales > Paxillaceae > Paxillus > Paxillus ammoniavirescens. The sequence goes on from MU120910.1 coordinate 274,402, forward strand.
GTGTCAGAACTCCCACCGCGTGATCTATCCGAGTCCGTCTGATGAGAATGCACCATCGCACGACAACACGACTTGCTTCCTTGTCCGCTCATCTTCGTCGTACTCCTTTTCCTAGTCTACCCAGGCCAATGTCGTCATCCATAGTCCCTCCATCTGAAACAGTTGGGAAAGCACCAACATCACCGGTGACCCGGACGGAGCTTAATTTCACCCTGTCACCCATTCCCAAGAACCCACTCGGAGAGGGGAGGTATATCAAGACAGCTGGAGCCCTTATCATCGGGTGTGTATGCTCGCTGTCATCTGTCATACAATGAGGCTGAGGAAGCAAAGGGACGAGATCCTGAATGGGAAGACCCTCGACCGCAACTCCAATTATTTCGCCCGCTTCTGTTTCGAGCTTGGAATAGACTTGTAAGATTTCGTCATGGACACGCAGATTAATCTACACTGACGGTTGGCCTGTCCTTAGAAAGCGGGTTGAAGTCATTGCTGATGATGAGGATGAAATGTGTGTCCTTCTTGTCACATCTTCGTCGGTGCAGGAGATTGAGCAGGCCACAGTATCGAAGCAAGTCAGAAGATGGTAGAGAAGTATGACTTTGTCATCACTTCAGGCGGCATAGGCCCCACCCATGATGGTACGCTTGCGTTTCATCTGGCGTCATACGACCATTGATATTATCTCCGCATGTTCCCTTTCAGACATCACATATGCCTCGCTTGCAAAATCCTTCAAGCAAGAACTGAGCTACCATGCAGACACACTTGCACGCATGGAACAGTCGATTCGCCAACGACCTTCATTCTCCCAACAAAATGAAGACCAACGCATCGCGCGAAAGCGCATGGCCTTATTCCCGCACGCTGCGGAAGTGCTATTTGTAGCGAGCGATATTTGGGTGGTTAGTATGACCCAACATCTCTGTCGATTTCGTAACTCAAAAAGTTTCCATCAGCCCGTCGTACGCCTTGAAGGGAAATTGTGTGTATTTCCTGGAATTCCATCATTATTCCAGAAAATGTTGGACAATCTAAGACCTTTCCTCCCCCTCCCGCCTCCTGAAGTCCGTCCTTGCCGCTTACAGGTATTCACGCAGTGCGTAATGATACCCCCCTCGTATTTTTTCTCTGGTTTGTTTATTTTGTTCTTCCTGCTCCGAAACAGCCTCCCGGAATCTTCCATTGCACCATACCTCACCACGCTGCAAAAGCGTGTGAATTCAGAAGGCATTCGGATAGGCTCGTATCCCCTACTCCAACATGGGGTCTATGTCTCACTCATCGGGGTCAACCGTGAACGTGTCCGCGAGCTCACCGAAGAGGTCGAGAGGGAAATCCAGGGTCGCACTGTATCAGACGAGGAGGCGGAAGCCAAGAGACGCTCTAGTAGTGCGTAGTTCCGTTATGGGGTGATACGGACCATGTGAGACGCATGATGCACTTTGCATGATACTTGCGCTTTTATCAAGCCATTTTTTATACTATGATCCAATATGTTCGTTGACTGCATTTCGGTTTTGTCGTGTATCATTATCTGTGCATGTGAGCTCCGCCAGATCTTGGCGCTTGTCTCATTCGGCTTCTTCGAGTTTCACTTCCCCGGCCAATACGTCCCTGATAAGGAGCAAAGATGCCTCCGTGAAAGCAAGCATGTTGAACGCCCTATCGACGCTCCCAGTGTCCACTACCCGCGTCGCCACGCCGTCTTTCGACACGAAAGATACGAACGTCCTTCCCGCACTTTTAAGCAGTGGTCAACTACTCGAGCCACGCTCCAAGAACAAGCGAAACGCACACATGCGTGTAGGGCTTTCCTCGCACTGTAGGCCCCGTCGCACCCGATTCACCGATGCAAAAAGTCGTTCCGAGTTGTTCGCGTACGCTCCTGGCAAGCCCAGTCACCAACTCTGGGGTTGGGCCCCTGAATAGCGTCGGCGCTTAAGCATTAGTAACCGGTACTCTGATTACACCTAACAGTGACTGTGACTGACAAGTAACCTTTTGCGTCTTCGTCGGTCCACCCTCCCCAGGCCTTTCGAGCGACTGGGGTATATAATGTCGCACCGCCCACATACCAGGCGCTTGCCCCAGGCACCGATAGCAGAGCAACTGATATGAGACCGCCTGTGGACGTCTCTGCAACAGATATTGTTGCTCCGCTTGAGATAAGAGATTTCGCGATTGCACTTAGTAGAGGCTGGAAGGAAGCCGGGGGGAAAATTGAGCTGGCCATAGGTATCGTGGATGTGGGGAAAGTGCCAGTGTGAGAACCAAGGCTTTCGTATGTGTATGCTGTGTGTGTGTGCAAAATCCCGGGGTTCGCGTCCCGGTTTAAATCCCCTGAAACCAGTTTTAGAACAAATGTTGCCGGTGACGATAGGTAGTTCGTTTTATGTACTAGTATTGTGGGGGGGAAGCAGCTGTGGTTGAAAAAACAGATGTACCGAGAATCCATCGTTGGCCGCTGCTTCTTTGACCGTCTTGAACGCCACGATCGTGATCAGCCATTTCCTCAGCATCTGACAAGCCATCCGGGAGTCCAAGTTCTGCACCCCGCCGTCAACGATTATCATATTCGACATCGTTCGCCATTTCAGGGGGGATCGCTCGTGCGTCTCTGCTGGGGCCCACGAGCGAAAAGGTCTCGCCACGATCCCTTGTTCCTCCGTCGACCATAGCAAGGTTGGGATAGCGCTACTGTAGAGATAGCGCTACTGTAGAGATACGGCCTTAGGTTCGTTGATTTTGTGAAAAACCGAACCGATCTTTGCCCGATTTCTTATCGGAGCGCATCGGCGAGGAGTTTTCCTCGTTTGTGACGCGTGACGAACCTAAGGTCGTATCTCTACAGTATCTGCAGACACTCCACCCTTTTCCAGGTGCGAGATCTGTCATACTTCTTCGCGTGTTACGAGCACGGCTTCAGCCAATACAAGAGGACGGGGTTCCGTACAAGGGGGGGATTCCCGAGGTCGCACTTGGAAGACGACACTGTCTGAACTGTCGTTAGGGTAGTGTGAGGTAGGGGGTTACCCCCATATCTTGAGTGCTAATGCTGGGGGTATGTAAGTGAGTGGCGATGGCGGGACATGTGAACAGGCTTTTCATGGGTTGCGAGGGACAGAGAAAACTAACACCAGTTTCGGATCAAATCACATCCATGCAGTCGAGGTGTTTTGTTTGCGGTTTGAGTTGTATCCTGAAGCCTATGGCCCCAATGCCCTTCAGCTTCAAACATCGATCGAACGTTAACTTGCTTTGAACTCCGGATTGAGGCTGAGTACTGTGACCGATGATCATTGGCTCGCCTAAGTGTACACCCTGTTGTATTTCGGGGTGTATCGAACGAACGGAGAGCCTCGGGGAGAACGTAGGTCTACACGTCTACGCGCACGTTTGATGCAAGTCTGACATGAGGGTCATTCCTCCCATCGGACAAATATTAATATTGGTGCCAGTGGGGAATCTGGGGATATGTGGGGGTTGGGACAATATCATCGGCCGATATCTGACGAGCGAACGTTCGCGTTCGTAACGTGTCGAGATTGAACGTTGGACTTTGACCGCTTGTTGCTTGGCACGAGGGCCGTACGGCTACTCTGGCAGAGACAACTTGAACCTGTCCAATCATACCTAGTACTTACTCGTACTACATCCCATACTACCTGCACTGTCTCAATGGCGTTATTGGGACGCCAACGGACCGTTTTCGTCGCTCCTCGGTTCGAACAGTGTCAACGTTATGAAACGACGATACGACGAAAAAGTAAATCGATTACGGTGGCACTACACAGCCTCCAAGGCCCTCCATTGGTCGCAATCGACTCCAGCTCACTCTTCGCCACCTTGTTTCGATGCTGACTCGGATGACACCGCACAAAAACATTCTTTGGCTCTGCCAGCGTCCACCGGGCATTCCTGTGCTGGTTAAACTTGAACATGTCGTCAGACGTCGTAGCTGCCTTGCCCGATAAAATACATAGAAAGAAGAATTCTAGGCATGAGGGACCCGCAAACAACTGGTGAGCCCAACCGTGGGTCTCGCGTCTCGCGCCGTCTCTTGATGCTGAAGTACACATCGGAAACATGTTATGGATCTTATGATATCCTGGTAGTGGTGCTTGAGCATCTGTTCGAGGCTCTGGAAGAAAGGCTCTGCCAACCAGATCATCCCGCGAGTGTTCTTCAAGGGAGTGCCTTTCCGACACCCCGAACTGCCCGTTCTACATACCACCATCATATACATTGATTCAAAGTTGCAAGGATCGCATACTGCTCTCCAACATTAGATTAGACGGCGAAATCCCAGAAGGCTGGACGATGAGAGTCGTCAGCGTCACTCGTACCATCGATCTCCTGACCTCCCCAGCTATCACGCGAGAAGGATGGTATGGCCAGAGCATCTTGTAAGCCTTGTCCTTCCCTAATGTCTTGGAAATGCAGGGCAATCTGGAAGGGTCCTGGCAGCTTCCGCCACTCTGCTTGCTTGAGTGCGACGTTTGAGCACCAGGAGTACAAGTCCTTGCAGAGCATCCTCTGAGAATACGTGTGTATCAGTCGCACGAACAACCGGTTTACATAAATTAATGTTCTTGTTCATCTGCAACATTCTGTGGTAAAGAGGAGGCGTCACCGGTCACCATTGAACGGATGGCCACCTCATTTCCGTCACCCAGCCCTGCACTATAGATCGGAAAAATGCGATGCCAAGTATCAAAGCTTTGCTTGCATGCAATGTCAGATCATTATCTGCATGGGAAGTTATCAACCACCATTGGTGCCCGTGATCGTGTCTTTGCAACCGTGGCATGACGACGGTTGTAGTCTGTCGTAGTTCATTCTCTGCGTGACGCGAATCTGATATCATCAGTTGCAGTACTATCTTCCATTGTTGTGGTGTGAGACTGCGGTGTGGATCTTGGCGAGTGCCATTAGTTTCGATGGGCTTCCCTAGGGCGGAGCTACGAAGTGGGTGTACACGGATATAGTCACCACACGTACTCGATCCTTCAGCTTGGGCATTAGACAGCGGCCAACACCCTCGTACATGCACGTCGATCGGGCTTCCAAACCAATTTTTCATTGTCCGAACTTGTAGATAGACCGGTGGGTGGTTCCGAATCTGAAAGGAAGACTTCGGTGATGATGTGTCCAGCACTGACAGGGTGAACACATGCAATGACGGGACTGGAGCGCTGGTGGAAGCGGCTGTGCGCTGTACCGGCGTATAGTAAAGTCATAGCGTGCGTGTAGTCCTCGTGGGTAGGGCGAGGATGGGAGCGGTAGGGCTCAACTTTGAGTGTTGTTCGGATATGAAGAATGCAAGGAACCTTCGTGTTTGTGGATTGTCAAACGGAAAGTTATCTGCTAGAAAGACACGACGACTTCGGGAAGCTGTATGTCAGTACCTGGAGACCAGAGCTTGCGGAGACAGTAAAATCATCTGTTGCAAGTATTCAGAGCTGTCGAGGGGAAACAAGCCCTGCTGGCAGAATTTCCGTTCGAAATATGAATAATCGTGGGAAGATCGTTTGTAGAACCAACTTACCTTTCGGAGCAGCGCCCTTCGAACACCTTCCATGCTAACTTGTAAACGACCATCCCATTCACGGACATAAGCCCACCTCGTTGTTCGCTTCTCGAGTCCCATAAATTCAACGCTCTTTCAGCACGTTCGCTCTAGCTTTTTGCTCTCGAAAAATCACCTCGTAAATACCCGCCCTACCCAAGTTCTCGTCAACACGTTCACGATGCACGCTTTCTCAACTCTTACTTCTTTTGCGCTCCTTGTCTGTACTCGTCTTGCTCTCGTCCAGGGTTACGTCTACGTATGTCGTCAACTCTCTCTCACTTGCTGTGGCCTGTACTAACGGGTGCCATGTACCATGCAGGTGACCAACCCTGTGCAATCCACTACTTGTCATGGTGGACAGTCCTGTTCCGTAGAATGGATTGACAACGGCGAATCACCTCTCCTGAGCGCCATCGGAGAGTGTGATGTCGGGCTCTACACGGGTGAATATGTATGTACACACTCATTAGGTTCACACTCTTTGGTTCTACGTGCAATTTGTCCTAGGCACTGGCCCAGGCTCTCCCCTCCGTCAACGTCGCTACGTCGTCATCTTTTACGTTCACCGTAAGTCTATGTCATGAACCCCACACGCCTTGACTCAATCCATCGTAGCCCAGCCCCGATGCTGGTCCCAATGGACAATAGTAAGCTCATTGCCAAGGTTAACAAAGACTCGGCTAATATTCGCATAGCTACCTGGTCTTCACAGCTAGTGGCGTTGACTATATCGGCTTCTCCGGCTCTTTCACGTCAGTGACCCCTTCATGCACTCTTCGATGCGAGCTGACGTCATCGGTGTTACAGTCTTGATAGCATGACTGGTACCACCCCTGGTGGTGGAGCTGGTGGTTCGTCGGCCCCAGCGGGCTCATCTACCCCTACAGATAGCTCCACGCCCGGAACATCTACTCCCACCGACACCTCAACACCCACCGATACTTCGACCCCTGCCACTACACCTACCGCCACAACTCTCGGTGCAACTTCTACTCCCGCCACTGCCACTGTCCCCACCACAACCCCCACGGCGACCTTCCCTACGACCACTCCCTCCGCCTCCGGCGCGTCCGTCAGCGCGTCCGCGTCTCCCTCTCCTACCAACGCTGCTGTGCGTGTTGGATCTTCCACCTCCCTTGGCGCTGCTCTCTTCCTTGCATTGGCTGGTGCCTTTGTTTTCTAAGAAACGGCAGGGATAGTGGTAGTGGATGTAGGGCTGCGATGGGTTATTTTCTTTCAATTCCGTGAATACCCCCCAGAGACTGTGGGCATGTCTTGCGATACCTAAGTTTTTGTTGTATTATTCTTTCATCGGTCACGAACTTTGATTCACGATTCCGCGATTCCATTTTGCGCTACGAAAATGCATCTCTTCTACCATATCTTGGCGTGGACCGATGCTGTTGTGACCAAGAAGAAAGTGGGTATATAAGATTCGCCGCTAGAACTCGATAATACGCGTGAATGATTTCCCTTTTTAGCGATATTAGGCTTGAAGCTTTTGAACAAGCGCTGCTTCCGTCTCGAGTCTTTTTGACTCTCCATTCACAAGAAGCGAGCAAGGCCATCGTTCGATGTCTACGGCTGATCCCAAGCAGACACCCCGCAAGCAGAAACAGAGAGAATCCAAATCCCAACAACCCCAAAATGGCGCCGAACGACTCAAGACCGTCGTCCGTCGCTTGCCTCCCAATCTACCCGAAGAGATATTCTGGCAGAGCGTACAAGCATGGGTCAGTGATGAGACCGTGACTTGGAGGGTGTTTTGTCCTGGGAAGACTCGCAAACGGTGCGTCTTGGCGGGCTTCCGTTTGGGTCTGGATGAGATGGTGCAGGCCCTTGATTACTTAGTCGATTTTGGAATAGGGTGAACAAGGAGAGCCTACCTTCTCGCGCTTATATTGCATTCAAGAACGAGGAACAAGTCGCAACGTTCAGTCGTGAGTACGACGGACACCTCTTCAGAGACAAAGCAGGTTCGTTTCGGGACGTGGGACGCATTCACATCTCCACCAGACTGATCTCCATCACAAGGCAATGAATCACAGGCGGTCGTGGAGTTTGCCCCCTTTCAGAAGATACCCACCGAGAAGAAGAAAGTCGACGCTAGAAACAATACTATCGACAAAGGTGGGCATCTTGTGTCAAGACGTTTCTGATGTGTCGGTGTACTGATCCTTGCCTTAGATGAAGATTATATCTCTTTTATCGAGAGTCTTAAAAGTGCCGAAAAGAACGAGCCCTTGCCACTCGAAGCTCTTAGTGAGTGTTGTGACCTCCTAAGACTAATCAGTTTACCCATTCGTCGATTGTAGTCGCCGCCTCGCAACCGCCGCCTCCGCCGACGACCACACCACTTCTCGAAGCCCTCAAGGCGGAGAAGTCAGCACAGAAAGACAAGGAAGCCATTCTTCGTAATCATGCTCACTACAAGGATCCTGTAGCAAGTGGGATAACTTCACGGAAAGAAGAGGCTAAGAAGAAAGCCGCCGCCGCCACTGCGGCTCAAGTCGCGAAACAGCCAGAGCCGCCCACCCATCCTGTTAGTAAGAAAGGGAAGAAGGCAGCGGCCGCCGCGGCTGCTGCTGCTGCACAGAAGGCGCCGCTTCCGAACGCACAAGATGGACAGACTATTCCGCCGAAAGGCCACCATGTTGGTGCTGGTGGTCCATCTACCAAACCGTCTGCCCCTGCACCGCCAGCAGCGCCTCGAGTGCGTCCACCTCGGGAGCCGCATGGCCGTCAGCCATCAGCCAAGGGCACTTCCGCAGCCTTTGCGCCAGCACAAGCCAAGCCAAGCCCTTCTCCAGTTCCGCCTACAAGTACCGAAGGTGGGGAAGCCGCTCTTCCACCAGCCCAAGCGCCGGGCCAACCCCGGAGGGGCCGCCCCGTGATCGGACTAGGCCGTCAATTTGAAGCTGCATTGAGTGGTGCCGGCGTGGCAGTCGGTCAGGGTGGCGATCGTAAGAAACGTGACAAGGGCGGAGAACCCGGATCTGGTGCGGCGGAAGGTTCGGCAGGTTCGGGCAAGGGCAAGGAAAGCAGGGGTAGACAAAAGGAGGAAAAGACGCGTCAGGCACCTGTCGTACCAAGCATTCTTCAGCGCCCTGAAACTGCTGGTGGACTACCGGAAGTGGTCATTATGCAACGTCCGCTGTCCCCACCAGGTGCGGAGGGCACAGGTGGGAATATTGATCCCTCTGCTGGAAGAGGGGGGGCGAGGCGAGGGAGATCTGGGAGAGGCCGTGGGGGGAATCGTGGAGGGTAGCACACCGTTCGTGTGCCTTCATTGAAACTTTCCGGAGTACTTTACTGACCGGATGTCTATTCCAGGACTCTTGGGTGTGAACGAACTGTGAACGATCCCATCAAGCATTTCTAAATGCGGGCCTGTTGCCGTCTGTCTCTCGATCTGTGCCTGTGATGCAGCAGCAACCGCTACCATATGCCACCATTCATTCATTCATAGGCTTTGATACGGAATCATCCTGTTGATGAAGTTGGTCGGACCGAGACCTCTAGATACTCGTCTCCGAACTGATGATAACGCTGGTTGTCGGCGGCCTCGATTATGACTGCGCCCATACGACGATTTGTACGCAATTTCTTGTCCTTTTTGCAGCATTCCGTATGTAACACACAAGTCGCTTAGCATCTCGTTGTCAAGGAATTGCGAATGAGCAATAATATCCATTATTCGGGTTGTAAAACTTGTAAGTAGGGTAGATCTAAACCGACACGCTACATTCAGCAACTCAGTCGAAAAGATCAACACGTTGAAGCGTTCGCGAGTCCACCTTGAAGAACAATGATAGCGAACGAAGAAAAATACTGACTCGACCATTGACGTAGGATGCGCACGATCGAAAGAAGAAAATAGTGTCATCACAGGAGAGAAGCACCAATTAGCGCGGCAACGAAGCCAACGAAGCCAGTGACGATGGGCTTTCCAGCAGAGTTCGAAGATGGCAAGGCCGAGGCCGTTGCCTTGGTCGTAGTTGCGCTCACAGACGTCGTCTTGGCCGCGGAGATCGACGAGGAAGGACCAGATGTAGTTTTAGCACCGATAGGTGCTGTCGACTGACCATCGATTTGTGCCTGGATAGAAGAGTTGAAAGTGCCGGTCATGCCAGTCATACTGTTCGCGTGCGGGTGAGCAGGGGGGAAAAAAGTGAGATAGAGTGGAATACGCACGTGAACTTGGCAGAGAACGCCTCTTGAGGGAATTGAGGTTGAGTAGGATCCATGAAAGTGAGAGATGTGACGCGAACGAAGCTAGAATGCCCTTGCTTAAGGAGCCATTCATGAGCGAGAAAAATGGCCAATGCTTACTATTCGCTACTGTCGGGGCCAATGGTACCATCTGGAGTGAACACGAGAGACGACGTGGTGGAAACGTTGACGTTGGTAACGATAGTTTGAAGGGGTGTCTAGCAGGAAAGAACTCTGAGGGAGACCATACTGCACAAGTTGGGAATGTCATACCTGTTGAATCGCGTTGCCGACATAGATAGCAAAGGTGGCGTTGCCAAATTGGAATAACGTGGGCGATTGGCCATTGTCCTGCCAGCTAATAGTTGCTTGTTGACCAGCGGTGAACGTTGTGGTTGCAATTGGAGAGGTGATCTATTACGAAAAGTAAACACAAACTTCGTCAGTCGTCGTTAAAAACGTGAAACACGTTCGGATAGCGCACATAGAGATTTGCCAGGGCAGAGGCAGCGAGAGCCAGAGGTACGAGGACAGATCTGAACATGTTTGACACGAAAACGAAGGTAGTTCAAAGGAATGTGGGGGTGCTTGCGAAAAGCTAGTGAACTGTTAGATACACTGTTAAGAGTGGAAACGGTGAGCAAGGAAACGACCAGTGGGTAAAGCGACGGAGTTCGAACTGACAGGGTTCATTGATACAATCTGTGAAGCTCAGAGGACATGTCAAGTTGACGTAAATATTATCCAACTACTGGACTGCCGATTTGCAGGCACTCACCATTATTTGTCTTGATTGTCTCAGATTAGCCGACGTCAAGGGAGAATAATTTCTGATAATTCTTGATAATTCACATGGTTCGCCAATATTCAAGCTGGATCAAAAACTTGGTCCAGAACTTGAAAATAGTTTTCTTCTGGTGTGGAGATGCATGAGGTAAATTGATAACGCAACCTGCATGCGATATGATATATGAGGGCACTAGCACAAAAATAAAATATGCTAGTGTCTCGCTGCTGGGTGGTGAACGACGACCCGAACCAAGTGACGCTGGCATACGATGGTGGTATCTGGCATGTCCGTCGTAGTCGCTATCTCCAGTTGTGATTGTGAATGTTCTGTAGAATCGAGGATGCCATAAACCCGAGAGACAATAGCTACGGATCTTGCCGCATCGACCTCGGTATGCACTAGGTGCGATTCTTCGAGAGAGACGGGCCGTCGTCTTTTGCACCAACGCGCATAAGATTTTGATTGTGAAGGAAGGTACAAGGCCACGCACCGGAAGTACTCATGGAACCAGTCCAAGGGGCTCTGCTATGTATTAAACCTCGTTCAGCTCACTTGGGTTCGGGCTAGCCGCTAAAGAGCGCGCGCAACACGTTGATGCCTCGTACATCATTTGACACACTCGTGAAAAATCACATAGGCCTAACAGCTTGAAGACGTGCAGTTGGTCCCCACGTAACTTGCTAAACGACAAGAAGTATTGTCAGGCGATGTCTGCAGTGGGATCCCGTATAACTCATATCTGCCGACTTGGCGGATTCGAGATCATTGTAGGAGGACATGTGTTGATTGAATGACATTGTTTCCTTGACTTGCTTGAACCAACTATATCAGCAGAAACTGGACAAACCAACGCCGTGAGTTCGTCGGAACGGAATAGGTTGGTGTATGTATGGAAAGAGTAAGTTACAGCACTATAAGCGGGGCATGTAAGTGAAGACACTGAGGCGGCACTGGGTCACGAAGACTCGCAAGCAGTGCCAAAAGGAAACGAGCACCGTTGGGCGATTTAGGGGTTTTCTGCTTATATAAGCGTCACGCATGGTTTGGTGGTACCGAGTCAAGTTGTCCTCGCTCTTGCCTTGGCAGGTTTGGGCGTTTTTGCTGATGGACTGCAAGACGATGGAGCCTGCTAACAAGATCACTACCAACCAGCCTCAGGCTGCCGTGCAGATGAGTACGTCCACGCCTTTTTCCAGCCTCGATAAGGCATTAGGGTACGGGCGTTGACTGAACTGCGGAATTCTCGCTACAGGCATCATGAATCCTGCTTCTGGCAATAACGCACAGAGCCACCAGGTGCACCACCACGCGAAGCGTATCCGTGGGGGAGCTGTCGGGGTATGTGGTTGCACTTCCGGGAGGTACCCATGGCGTTAACGCCGTCTTCAGTGCTTCGACGGTTTTATGGCCTGCCTGACGTGCGATCACTGCGGTGAGTCCTGGTCCCCGGGTTTTGGGGTAAGTTATTGACATGATCATGAACAGCTTGCTGCAATGTAAACCAAAGTTACTACCAATGCTCGTGGTTCAATGCTGACATTATATACAGGGGTGCTGCTAGTTCAGCGGCAGCTGCGCGGATATCATCCATTACGAGGTCCTTTCAATCGGTCCAGCTCGTCGTGTCTAACATGTACATGCAGGCTGCCCTTACGAGATGTGCTGCTAAGCAAACAATTAAAGAAACAGTATGTTTCTTCCACTTACCGCGTTGTTCTTCTATTCCCCTCGTCCCCCCTTGTATTCTTGAATATCGAACATTGTCCCCATTACTACCGTGATCTTGGACTCCCTGGCCCGCCTCTCGGATCATCAATCTTTTACGTTGTTTACACGTCTCGAATTCGTATATTCGGGGTTACCTAACTTCGGGTATGGAAATTGGTCTGTGGATTCATCGAGGGTCGGTGACGATCTAAGTGAGTACCACAGGTGCAACTCCAATCACGAACAGGCTCTCGACCGCAACTTTCCTTCGGGAAGTGCAGGTCTGCCTAGCAGATCCCAGATTGTAGGATGTCCAATGACATTACTTCCTTGACCCCCTTGAGCTAGCTAAGTAGAAGTCGGATATCTAACTTTACAAACAAGGCGTGTTGACGAAGAAACTATAAGTGGGGTATGTAAGTTGTCCAAGACACAGTTTCGTGGGCACTAGGTGGGAGATCACGAAGGCTCGCCAGCATGAGTACTAGAAGGAGGCAACGAGCTATCAGACCTATATTGACCATGCCCACAGCAACAACAGACCGAATTTCGGGGAGTTTTCCATCGGGTTTCCTGACGATGAGGTAGATGATTGGGGCGCTGATCAAAGTAAGAGATGCGATCCGCCATGTAATCTTCTCAGCTTGACTCGGAAATTGGAAGTCCCACGCAATAATGTGGACTGCGCCTAAAAGGATAAGACAAGTCGACAATGCTGATACACCGTACCAGTTTGAAACCTCATCCCGCCGTCCAAGCAATAACTCCTGCCATAGTTGCTGCCCTGGCCGCTCCGTCACCCAATACCTTGCATCCCTGATGCGGACAGTGTCATCCTGATGAAAACTTCAGTACTATATCGAATGTCACCATTATTATTGAACATTTCGAACCATCAATGAAATTCCATCGTCGTCATCACCATCTAGGGAACTGCACCGACATATAAGAAGAACCGGTCACAACAGTATTTTCGGTAGACTGGATCTGTGACTAACCAGTGTGTCTGTGGTGCATTCTGCAATACCGAAGTAGGCTTCAAATGCAAAATATGAGGACGTTTGGGTGCCATTGGCTTGCTCCACCAGAAGAAAAAAAGGGGAAGGCTGAGAGCTGCCATAGCGAGGGTGTCGATTTCGACAAGCGTGATGGCGAGATGGTTGGTGCCACGAACAACAACCTGGAGAATAAACCACAACAGTTGGAGGACAAGGATAGCTTTCGTTAGGCCATCGGATTTGCTCTTGTCATCTACTTCCTCCTCTGTAATATCCGGGTTCATGATTGTTCCCTTCTTGAGGTATTGTAGATGATCATCAGGATGTAGTTTCATTCTTCGCGTGCCATCGTGGAGGGCGAAACCTCCCATGAGTGAGAAGAAACCGTGAGTCAGCGTCCAGTGATATTCTGAAACATTCCACCTTCTGTCAGCATATCATCTGCTTGGAATTTATGATGGAAAGAACGGACCGTGAAAATCTTTCTGGATTTTGTGAGCGTAGATCCATTCCGTGTAGGCGCGCGCGACGGCGAATTCCGGGGCGACCAATGCGAAGAGTATCAAGGCTAGCCGATAGAGTGCGGCTGTGTACCGTTTTCGCTGAAAGACGATATTTGGATGTATTGCGTTCCAAGTGCAGATGACGAGAGTGAGTGCACAGCTACCGAGAATGCTCCAGACGCTCCGATAATCGGAGGATGTGACGTCACAGGCGGGGCACTCGGAGGAGGTATTGGTTGACGCAGCTGCAGCAAGCTGGACTAGAAGTGAAGAGGCGAATAACAGAGGGATCATACTAATGGCAGGTGACAGAGAGCCGTTGTCGGTTTTGAGGCTGGAAATGTTTAGTTATATGCAGCCTTGTGTCAGTAATGACGCCGCCTCATGGTAAAGGGGAGGTGTTAGAAATGGACGAAGGCTGTACAGCCTGCAAGGGCGCCGGGAAGTTGGCTTGGTCATGCACAGGAACGATTGGGGACACTTGGAAGTGAAGGTTGGCATACTGGATGTTGAACGCACCTCAAGTGCCGCGACACACAGGACCCTGCTGAACATAGACCGGAAATATGGATGACTGAGTACAACAGCAAGTGAATGGGCCGATGCAAGATGACATTTCAGTTGGACAGTGCCATGAAAGTAGATTACTCCCAGGGGACCACGAGCGCCCGGGGTCTAGGTTACCTCAATGGGCCACTCAATTTATGAAGCTTTGAAGCTCGAGGCCTTGTTTCGTTTCGTTTCGTCTCGCCCGCCGAGGCAATGCATCCAGGCTCCGAGTGCGAAAAGGGAGGTGGAAGGAGAACATATTCTTCTGGTCTTAAGATGGTATCGTGATACACACATGTACAGTACACGGGATAATTTGCAACGCACGCGGCAACCTGCATGCGATATGAGGGCAGGTACACAAGGTCTAGCATGAGAACCTACCTACAGTCCCTCAGCCTGGCACATCAAACACAGTGCGCATAACATGGTCCGCTTTGCGACCAGTGTGTTTGATGAGACCAATGTAATCGAGCTCGTGTAAGGCACGAATAAAACGCGCTTGGACTTCCATCTTCCACTTCTCTGAATCTTCTTCGCTCTCTTCTGGATAATTTTCGACCTGTTCCGTTTGCCGTTGCTTGCCTTTCCGACGGGAGGGGGTCTGTGCATCCTCGGACAGCCCACGTGTCCAGGCGCGTCGCCGTTGAGCTTCCAAAACGATGCTGAACGACTCGAACCAGTCGTAAACGTTGATCATTTTTCCAGTCTCCAGATAACGCTGGAATACGATGGTGGTATCTGGCATGTCTAGCAGGACTTCGTCGTTGTCGTCATCTCCATTTATGATTGTGAACGCGCTGTAGTCTTGGGGATGCAACAAACCTGAAAAGACTGATGCTCGCAAAGACGGGTTGAACAGCTATCGGAGTTGGTATGGATCGGTAAAGATAATGGCAACGGATATGGCCACACCTACCTCGGAAGGGAAAGGAGTCGAGCCAGTATACCAGATGTCCCATAAAGGCGACTCTTCGAGAGAGACAAGCCGTTGTCTTATGCACGAACGTGCATCAATTTCTGGCTGCAAAGGAAGGTACGAGGCACGCACTGCAAGTACTCATACAGCCAGTCCCCAAGGGAATCGGATATGTCCTTGTCCTCTTTCTCCTCATTTTGATGCCCATTAAAGAGCGAGCGGGCAGTGTCGATCCGTGCTATGATTTCTCGTTCTTCCTCTCGTACTTCATTCGAAACACTAGTGAAGAAATCACGTAGGTCTGACAAGAGCCCGCCCAGTTGATCCGCTCGTAACTTTCTAAACAACGAAACTGTCAGCTTGAGCAGTGAGTGAACTCATGGACTTACTTGACCATAGTGCACAAGTATTTAGGAGAGTTTCCGAGGCGTCCTCTTAGGGCCCCACACATCAACTCAGGGAGGGTTTTGTCGCGCTTGTGACCGAGTGAGATCATGAACCGTTGCATGAGGAGGAAAAGTTGGAGGGACACGCGCAGTAGCTTCGAACGTTTCTGGAAGGCCGCTCGGGCAGTCCGAACGCACCCAAGAAGTTCGTCAACACCCTCATTAAGCCATCCTGTCGAGTTGTCTGGAATCAGGGACGAGCTGTGAACTCGGGCGAAGACAGAGTCGAGAAAGGCAAATGAAGCGGGATCAGAATGATTCCATCCTGCTGTTTCATCGACGAGGAAAACGGTGAGCGGATCTTCAAAATGTTTCATGTGAGTAAGCTGGGGCGCATGGTAAGCACAACAACGTATGTCAAGTAGCTGATAAGTAACTGTACCTGTAAGGCGGACACTAGGCCGTCGAGAGACATCGTATGCCTCCCAAAAAAGTCGACAAGAAAATCGATGGTCGCCGGTCCCAGCATGACGTGAGGGTCAAACTCGACATCAAAGAACGTCTGGCCAAACGGTTCAGACTTTTGTACAGGGTACAGATGCGAGGCGCAGCCCACCTTCAACAAAATATCATGCAGGATATTCTGACTTGACGGAAACGGGCAACTACGAACTTGTAAACGTGACAAAGTCGAACGAGGGTAAGTCGCATGAATGTATGAGGGAGATGGGGGAGATGTCAGTGAGAGGACAAAGACAAGGGGTAGTCGAGGAATCGCAAGGCTGTAAGCAAGGTGTCAGACCTGAACAGCTTAATCCCCACGCCGTACCTGCAGACTTCGAAAAGGTCTTGTATAACGAGTGGTTCAAACTGCTCAAAATCGTGCAAAATAACTACAAGACGCGTCGTGCTTTGATCAGTCCCTGGTGACACGTCATTCGTATTCACTCTGCCAACATAAGTTATTGGATCACCTCTTGCTACACACAGTGCATCGAACCATACTTGAAGCAGGTTGATGTCGATTGTTGACAGTGAGGTTGTAGGCTTTCGCTTAACCAAGTCTGCGAATAACATAAGACGGGATCTGCCTTGCAAGCTGTTGGGACATGCCTGAGTGCTCGTCCGTTTTATTGATGAACCCGGTTATGAGGGTTTTCATAGAGGAGGTGATGTTCAGACAATCACTTGGGAAGATACGAGTGACAATATGGGCGCCGTTGCCATCACCAAAGAGGTCATCCAGTCCCTCGGTTTCGAGACGCGACGAAATCTCATCAAATACCGACGGGGATGTCCCAGACGCTGATGACTTGAGTCAGCACGTCGTGGTCGGTCTCTATTCATTTGCCGTACCTGTCACCGATATAACTGGAAGCTCGGTGTAGGGTAAGCCAGGCAGAATGTCCGTGTAGGCGTCCTTGACTAGTTCTGTCACCCTATCCACGACAGGCGCATGTAAGGTGTGGATCAATTCCTGCCCAGACTCAGCCAATGCATTCGTGATACTCAGCAGACGTACTTGAATTCTTTCGAGACACTTGGACCATGCTGTCCTATATGCTGTTAGGCGTAGCTCGTAGCCATTGGGTAGGTCCCGGTCCGGGAACAAGGTGTAGGATTCCTCATGCCTGTCTGATGTCATTAGCTTGATTAAATACTTAATGTGCTGTAGCTCGACGACTTTACCTGCCTCTTGGAAGGGGATATAGACACATGTCTGCATAATGTATGTTAAACGAAGGTTGCGAATGGTTCTGCAGAGAACACACCTGATTTATATCGTCTAAGCCCGTTTCAAGCGCCATGGCCATTTCCAAAATAAAAGCTGTCGGTCTCCGTTAGCTACAATGCCGATGAAGAGCAGGGCGTAGTCGTGGTCTGTGTGGGGGATGTTTGTCGCGAAATTGCGCTGTAGTGGTGTTAGTCTTGGTGGTTCATACAAGTTGCTCGACGGGTGTTGACCTACCCTAAATCAACCACAATTGACGCGTCGCGACGCGTCCATGTCTTTTCCTTATTCGCAACACTACTGTATCTGGTTCTCACAGAACCTGTTGTATTTCATCGAGGTCGCCGAGGATTTTTAGTCGAAATCATGTCGTCTCCACCCAGAGTTGATTTTCCAACTTCTGACATCGACGATATCGAGATGGACGAACCTCCGCAAGATGGGAGTGTCGAACAGTCCATGTCTATGGCCCCTCCTCCTCAAAGGTTGTTTCTTCCAGGGACACCATCTGTAGCTGGAACTCCTGCACGCCAGCGATATGAGAATAGTGATGCTGCCACACCTTTGACGGGCGTGGCTGCCAGACGTGCTCTGGGAATGCGCACACCCAGAAGGGCACCTCGCACGCCTCTCTTTGCTCGTGAGTCTACATTGGAATGCGATCTAAGAAATGGGAGTGCAATTCTAAGCTGCCGATGCTCTTAGCCGGTAGTTCATCTCCTCTTGCTTTCCCAAGTTCCTCACCTGCGAAAACCCCCCGAAGAAGAGTTACATTCGACTCAGATCCACCTGACCTTGACTCAGAGCCGCTCGCTTTTCCTTCGTGAGTATCACCCTTCTAGATCCAACGTACGGATCGGTCTTTACAATTCACTTCACGATCAGGAGTCCTGCCCCGGTCGCTACGCCCAAGAACCGCCGAGGCGATATTCACTCAACCCTTGCGCTCACACCGACGACACCACGCCGCGCAAGACAATCATACAACAACGATCTGGGTGACAACATAAACTCTGATGGAACTCATCTGTCAATGCCCGCATCCTCCGCACCAAACCTCTCCGCACCCGCAGCCCCATCCGATGAACCCGACGAAATCCGTGCAATTTGGGGTACTACCGTCAACCTGGCCGAGACGATGAAGCTTTTCCGCGATTTCCTCCGTGGGTTCAAACCAAAATACCGTGCATTATACGATCGTGAACAAAATTTGCGCACGCGTGCATTCGCTTCTCCAGACGAAGCGGAGGTCGTTCTGTACGAGAACTACATGCGCGTCATGCGTCAAACTGGACAAACCAATCTGAACCTGGACATGGTCAATTTACTCTCATACCCTCCTTCCAAAAAATTATACGGACAGTTGCAAAAATACCCCCAAGAAGTAATACCTGCGATGGATCAGGTACTCAAGGACCTTATGTTGGAGCTTGCCGATGAAGATCAGCAAGCAGGAGTGGAAGGCATGCAGGGAGAACAAGGCGACGAGGAAATTGCGGACATCATGGGCCAGGTGTATAAAGTGCGACCTTTTGGGTTGAAAGGCGTCAACATGCGCGACCTCAATCCGACTGGTAAGTCAGCCACTCCGTTGCTTGTGATAAGAACTGATGGCCCTTTAATCACTCTATAGACACCGACAAACTCATCTGCATTCAAGGTCTCGTCATTCGTGCCACTCCCGTCATTCCCGACATGAAGGTTGCCTTTTTCCGTTGCCTCACCTGCTCTCATACCGTGCAAGTTGAAATCGATCGTGGTAAGATCGAAGAGCCCGCCCGTTGTCCCCGAGACGTCTGTACCTCCGTTGGCACGTTGTCGCTTGTGCACAACCGCTGTGAGTTTGCAGACAGACAGGTCATCAGGCTGCAAGAAACTCCAGATGCGGTGCCCGACGGACAGACCCCCCATACTGTCTCGTTGAGCGTTTACGACGAGCTGGTGGACGTTTCAAAACCTGGTGACCGTGTGGTCGTGACCGGTATTTTCAGGAGTGTACCGGTGCGAGTGAACCCCCGTCAGCGGACGATGAAGAGTCTTTTCAAGACTTACCTGGACGTCGTGCACATTCGACTTGGGACTGGGCGTACTCTGGGCTTCGATCGCAGTACGAGGCCGGCTGGAGGAGATAAGATGCCTGGAGTAGGTGGCGTTGGTGATGGTGCAGATGACCCAGAGCTCGAAGATGGTTTTGCGGGCGGCCAGGGGAGGAAAACGCGGAAGGCAGAGCTTGAATCGAGATTGATCGAGCTCAGCAGAAAACATGACTTGTATGAGCTTCTGGCAAGGTCGCTCGCGCCATCAATCTGGGAAATGGACGACGTGAAGAAAGGTATCCTGTTGCAACTCTTTGGTGGGACCAATAAAAGCATTGCGAGGGGCGGTGGAGGTGGAGGACCGAGATATCGCGGGGACATCAACGTGCTGCTTGTTGGTGACCCCGGTACTAGTAAATCTCAGATTCTTCAGGTATGTGTCAACTCTCCCGGTCATTTTTACGACCAGCTGAAACATTCCCCAGTACGTGCACAAAATTGCTCCTCGAGGAGTATATGCTTCTGGAAAAGGTTCATCGGCCGTCGGTCTCACTGCGTACGTTACCCGGGACCCAGACTCGAAACAGCTTGTTCTAGAGAGGCAAGTCAACACGCATACTCGACTTTCATTGCCGCTCATGGTATTCCAGTGGAGCCCTTGTTCTGAGTGATGGAGGTGTCTGTTGCATTGACGAATTTGACAAGATGTCGGATGCCACACGCAGTGTACTTCATGAAGTGATGGTCAGTCTTGTCTCTGAAGATCAACCCCCGAATGAACCTGACGAGCTTCTGATCCAAGGAACAACAAACCGTCTCGATAGCAAAAGCTGGCATCATCACGACTCTCAACGCTCGAACGTCCATCCTTGCTGCAGCTAATCCAGTCGAGTCCAAATACAACGTCGACCTACCAATCACCCGAAACATCGACCTTCCTCCTACCCTCATATCAAGATTTGACCTCCTTTACCTCGTGCTTGACCGCGTTGACGAAGCATTGGACCGCAAGCTGGCCCAGCACCTCGTCGGGCTGTACCTCGAAGATGCCCCAGACTCCGGAGGACATGATATCTTGGTACATTTCTCCTATTCTCCGTGCCTACGTATGTGGCTACACGCTAACAACAACCCTCAGCCCATTGAAGACCTATCCGCATACATCGACTATGCTCGAACCCACATCCATCCAGTCCTCAGCTCGGAAGCCAGCGACGAACTCGTCGCCTCGTACGTCTCCCTCCGCGCCATCGGATCCTCGGATCCTCGCTCGTCCGAGAAACGTATCACCGCCACGACCCGTCAGCTGGAAAGTATGATCCGCCTGTCAGAGGCACACGCCCGCATGCGTTTCGCAGCGCACGTCGAGCTTCAAGACGTCCAAGAAGCGTGTCGCCTGATGCGTGAGGCTATCCGTGCGAGTGCCATGGACCCACGGACCGGAAAGATCGACATGGGTCTGCTCAACACTGGGACTGGCGTTGGACAGAGGAAGATGCGGGACGATATGCGGAAGGAGATTTTGGCGATGCTGGGTGGTGCTGGTGGAGCGAAGAGCAGGGGTATTCGGTGGGCAGATGCGATGAGGCAGTTGGGCGAGCAGAGTAGTATCCGAGTCGACGCCTCGGACTTCTCTGAAGTCGTCAAAGGCCTTGAAAACGAAGGCATACTCACCATTGTTGGGGAGCGTGATAGGCGGATGATTAAGAGGGTTGACGGAGGGTGATGGGAGGAAAGCTATCTCAAGTTGGCCTCATTGATTCCGCTATCTGATGTTGTCCATGTACTAACGCATGTAAAACGACTATTATTTTTTGTGTGAAGATTGGAATGGATATCAGCTATATTCTATGAGCATGCTCGGGAACGACAGCATCATCGTCGTGGATGGGATAGTGGGACCATCAGATAATTTCCTTTAGTCGCTTCAACTTAGAGGGCTTCTCCAACAACAACCCTTCGTCTCCGGTTTCTTCGAGACTCGGCACATTCTGCGGGACAAGTTAATATTGCAATAAAATGTGTCAAAGTAATCGCGTACCGAAACAAAGTCAAGATCAGCAAGGGGAAGCTGGTACCCCATCTGTCAGACGAATGTCCAAGAGCAGAAAAAAGGACTCCCTTACGATCTTGGTTTTGTACCACAGCTTATAGCCAACGAGAAGAGAGATGAAGATGGGCAAATTGATGTCTAAACACGCCTCAGCACAAGTTCCCTCTTCCACGCCAGCTCACTTACATGAAGCGATGAATTGCGCGCCGCTCCAATTCCAGAACACGGATATACCGCTGACGAGAATGTAGAAAATAACCCTGTGGTTTCATTCAGCGTGATTCGGTATTAGATGAGCGTGTACGGTATTGCTCACCAGAAAATCGCCCACATAGCTGCGTAGGGTTGCAGGGGCGATCTGTATATCCCGCGAGGCACGATGCCTTGTAGTCTCAAACCGTAAACTGGGCGGGAGTTGTCCTCGTCAGTTATTTGTTGCTAGGACTTAGAAACTCACAGTAACGCAAGTACGTCGTGTTGATCGATAACCAGCTAGTATAAGCAAGAATTAATAACGGACACTTTCGAGCGTGGATAAACCGATGATTACCCAAGGAATCCAGACACGACACCTTCGCTCAAGGATTAGTTCGGCTTCGACAATAGCGTGCACGGGACTTACACAGACTGACAAACCAGCTTGTCACGGGAGTCAGTATTTCCTAACACGCACGATCAAAGAAAGACCATACTTGAAGACAGTTCCTGACGAAGAAGCAATGTTCATGAACGCCAGAGATGCAAAGAGCCACTGCGGGAAGTGTTCATCCGTCAATGACATGCAATACGACTCAGGTAAATCATGAAACGTACAGCAACGATCACTGCAATCCATGGCACACCATCCTTGGTACAAGTCGCGAAGATCTTAGGAGCCTGGTTCTGCACGGCCAAGCCGTAGAGGATACGAGACGACGCGAAGATGAACGTATTTGCTGCGGAGAACGCAGAGGCAATCAATATAGCGTTGATGATGGAAGGTAGCACTGCATAACGGAAGAAACTGGTCGGTGAGCTCTGTCGATTCATGACAGCTTCAAGTACCTTTGACCCCTGCATTTGAAAATGCTATCACAAAGGGGGACTGGCCAGTGTACGATCCAGCCCTATAAAAATACCGTTAGAATGAGGTTGGTAAGTGATATAAAGCAAGGATTACTGGAAGAGGTCGGGATCGTTGGATGGAACGAGCATCCCGACTACTGTCACTGAGCAAATCTAAACGACTCAACCAGCACTGGTGGGTCCACGAGCATGAGTATTACTCACGTAGAACAACACGAGTCGAAAGATTACAGTCTTCATCGCCCTGATAATGTTTGTTCGAGGCTGCTTCGCCTCAGCAGCGGTTCTGTGAAGCAAAGTCAAGGTACAGCCTGACATCAGTCTTATAAAAGTGGCTTACATGGAAATGAGCTCGATGCCGGTGACGGAGAATGCAGCAGGACCTATAGCAACAAGCAAACCAAGGAAACGACCAGTAGCTCCTGGTTCCAAGGCTACATGCGTTGAGACCCCTTTTTTTTTTCCTCGACGAAGATATTAACTCACTGGAAACCATAGGTCCTGGGTCTCGCCAATACTATCGATGGTTTGAATAGTAAGCTAACACGCAGACAATACGACTCGAGCTCTTACCCTGAAGCCAATTCTGAACATGCGAGGTTAGGAACATCCAAGGAACAGATTCAAAGACCCACACTTCATGATCAGGTCCGCCCCCGAGACTGATTGCAAGCCCTCCAATGATCTAACCACTCTGTAAGCGGAAAGAAGATTCAGAGGCGAATATTTATTTACCAAACCAACCACGAGCATAACTGCAATTCCAAGAACGGTCAACGAGATGACTCCTCTGGACGGAGCACCCACTTACTCTTCATGGTTGCGAAGACGATTTCGGCTGTACATAATGAGCGACACGGCAACAATATAGTCATTCCAACTCACAATTTCCAAACCACCTAATGAAGGTATTGTGAAGATAATACAGGCGTGACACGGGTAGTGTACACTCACCGAACACCGAACAGGTTGAGGACAAACAGCGCCACCATAGTAACAGCGATGTAGATTGCAGTATGGTCTGGCTGATTCATCCGTTAAGCGGATACAGTCGTAGGATGATCGGAACCATGAGAGCTTTTAAAAAAAGCTACTTACATTGGCATCCCAAAAAGCAACCATCGCAGATAACGCGGTAATCTCGAGAGGGATGGCGGTAGCTGCGAACTATATTGAAACTGAGCAAAGCAGACAAGTGAGGAATCGAGAAGACATACATAAAAGTAATTCTGGATCAAATTTTGCACGAAGGTGAGCAAGACGATAATCATGAAATTTACACACGAACCCAACCAAGCTGAGGCCAAATGCATCAGTTGCTTTCTTGGCCATTTTTGCGATCTACTCACCGCAAACCCGACAGCAGGGTCCAACCATCTAGCGGCTTGATCCAACGAGTAAGCTTCCAGAATGAAATTACTGATGCTCAACCTACCATAATGCAGGAGTGATCCGGATATAGGGGCGTACGCTGTCATTTCACCTACCGACAATATCGTACTAGAAGAAGTCAGTAAAGCACGCTAATCGCGGCAGCGAAGAACATACGCGTAGATTACAGTGGAAACCTGGATATAGACTATCAGCGAGCCCAAAGGACCACAAATGGCAAGAATCTCTCCAAGGCCAAGGAAAAGACCCGTGCCGATGGTTCCGGCAAGCTTGCAGTACGTTCAGTTTATATATCACTGGTAGGGAGTCGACATACCGCAATCCTATTTAAAGGAAGGTCAGCAAAGCAGGCCTAGAGAACGGTGATATTACTGACATTTGGATGTGCTGCCTTCCAAGCTGACGTTTGACATGGTCGAGATTTCCGCGGTACACAAATTGACCAGCTGGAACAGAGTTCGTAATTTTTTCTTGCACGACTGATGGTGAGTCGTCCTCTGTCTTGGGCAGAGGAATTGTCTCTGTGGATGTAGGATTGGTCATACTGATCATGAAGTTTTACCTGGAGAGATAACAAAGAGAGGCAGGGTAAGTATGCGGAGGTCCTTCCGAATCATGGGGTATTTATGTGTCGACGGTCCTTGCATCAAACGAAGCCAAAGCCGTAAGCAGGGGCGATACATGATGCATTGATGAGCGCCCTACACTGCATCTGGACAGTTGCCAGTGCTTAATGCAACCGAATGTTAGACTACTAGCGAGTAGTCAAGTGCTCGAGTTTAGGCGTAGCGCTCTGAACGCGATTGACGGATGTAAAGAGCCCCACATCATTGAGTTGAGAGGAGTCGCCTTTGTCGGGCATCCGGTAACTTGTAAGAGCCTGCTTGATGTGTCGTTGACGCGTTCGCATCGGCTCACTGAGAGCAGGTTCGCTGACTTGGAAGCTTCAATCTGTGCCATACGGTATTACTATTAGCACGCAATTAGCCTCGAGTCCCTAAGCTAACCCCCATTCGCAATAACCTGAATCCCGAGCGGGGAACATGCCTTCTGGGTATGTTATGAGCGACTACAGTGCGAGTACGAGAACTACGAAAGCACACAGTGACATGATGGTTGACGATGCGGCGGCAGCCGCGGTAGTCTTCAGTTGAACCTGGACCACTGGGTGAAGTCACCGAAATCCAGCACTGAGCCTAGAGACACTCTTCTTACTTATACACGAAGCTAGGCACTTCAACGATTATTTCGAGGCAATATATATGTCAGTCCAGCGGCCATCAAGTATGCTAATCCAGCACTCGCGACATGGGCTATATTCCGCACCACAGATCAGTGGGCTGAGTCCTGCGAAGTTGGAGGCGGGCCTCCAATTTCCCACGATCAGGAATGCTCCCTGCTCCACCCTCGTGACACTTCCCTTTCCCTTCTGCTCTGCTCCTCTTTGCACAGGTTTGTCACCGGGTGACCGCTGCTTCAACGTGTACCTGACGGCAGTGGACCTGCGGGTCTCGTCCAGCTTGCACAGCTGCGGTTGGATGGCACTACACACTTACACCCAAACTTCACTGGACAAACCTCGGGCAATGCTTGCAGTGTTAGTGAATCCGGCCTTATGCCCAAATCAACAGTCTTGTGGATATTTTTCAGGTTCATTCCCATCCCGAAGGCTACCGTCGCCACGATCGCCTTCGTGTCTGGGTTACTTCCGAATAAACACTTGGAAATTGCGTGGTCCAGTTGGCCCTGCCAGTGAAGGAGACGAGCGTTGGGGGCCTGGGTATCGTGAACCACCGTGATATGTAAGCGACTAGCGCGTTGCCTCCAACAGCTGGCGGGTACCACTATCGTGAAGTACTAATGACTGTCTTACTTCGACTCTTTGGTCTGTCAGGTGAAACTATGGTACCACGGCCGCAGTTCCGATGGAATCCACGCCGAAAGCGTTCGTTTGCACAGCGAGCTCAATTAGCAAAACTGCAGCCTGGCTCAAAGGCAGTCGGAGTATAACTTTCCTTCAGCGACAACTTTTTTGGGAGCGATCGTGCAATCAATGACACCAGACTCGGAACAGTACCCCCGTCCCCGTCCCCTCGAGTCCCGATCCCCTTCTTGCGAGGAGCTGCCGACACCTTTATTCGCTTCGCGTCTGAATTCGCACCTGATAGTGTCCACCTTTTCCCAACGAGAACTCGCACGTACGGAGACAAAACGACGTCAACGAAGGGGTGACACTACACGCTCGCTCGCATCTCCGATTCATGAATCATGATGTAGCACAAAGACATGATGGGGTGCCGGGTCGGGAGCGACAAAGGCATAGCCTTTCCTACATCGGTGAGGTTCGAATGTTCGTCCGTCTTTTCTCGTCCGCCCGAAATTCGAATTGCCAGGGTCATCCCTTGCAGCGCAAATCAAAACCTTCTTGGCCTTCACAACGACATGCAGTGCTGTCAATCACTACACCTTGTTTTATCCACAGCACACGTCATAAGGCACCCTCACCTACGCCAGTTACGAAAAGGGTAACCGCTGATTAAAAGGTCTGCGCAACTAAAACCGCTGGCGGGAACAGTGTGACCAAGATGCGGCTGGGGCACAGGAGCCACATTTACCTAGCTTAGTTTTGTGCTACATAGGGTAGAGTACCCCAATTGAACACAAATGGATTTAAATAAAATAAAATAAAAATCACTACACGATGGACGGGCAGGAAGAGCCCGACGGACGGGACAAGACGGACGAACGAGATGGATTTCCGGATTATTGTCCACTGTTACGGTGTCTCTTCACTCGCAAGTACTCCTTCTCACCCCGCTTTTCTCCCCTTGTCGTCATGACCAAGATTGCTATTACACTGAATCCTTCCTGACCCTCGGGAACTCATTTCGTTCATGATATAGGAAAATCGTTGGCTTAAGACTTCGAAGGAGGCAGAGGCTAGCAGAGGACTCTGGGAAGATTGAAATAACGTCAGGGCCAGGCCAGGGCGTACAAAGAGTCAAAGACGGATCCCGCCGAGCGATCAACTATAATTAATTATGATCCCAGCGGCGTTATCCGCATGTACTAGTAAGTTTTGAGACGCGACTAGCGTGTTATGTATATTGGTCCCGTGACACTCGGAGTCGCTCCTTCTCATCTTGTTCCTCCTCTACCGCCCACATTTCTTCTTTACTCCACATTTTGGGCTGTTCTTACTTGTTACGAGTTGATGAGGTATCTTTGTTTGTTATATTTTGCAACTTAGTCAACCGAACTTCGCCTGTTTCCCGTTTCCTGTTTGCCGTGCCTGACGGAGATGGAGGTAGGGCGCAATGGCTAGCACAAATCCCTCGACGAATCATTCTGCATTCAGCCGAGTCATACCCGATATACCCGGTTCAGATGGGCCAGGGGGGTGACCCAATTTCGACGGATATAAGCAACGACGAATCCTGCAGCCCACCCCGTGCATCGGTTCTTCCTTTGCCTCTGTCCCAAATTAGGATCATGTCTTCTGAAATCCAGTCCGTCATGGCGAGCCTTCAGTTGAGCAACTACATAGCTGGTATGGCCATTCTTAGCAATCGCAGTTGAACGATCTCACGGAATATGACAGTGGTGATGACGACAGCGGTTGGCTATGACTACAGTCAGTGTTCTACTTGTTTGTTTTGCTCGATTGACTTATTTATTGTCAGTCCTCACCTTTTCGAGAGAGGTACGTGCCGATCTGCTGCCTATGTATACCAATATTGGTCGCTGATAGTCCATTTAGGTAGAGTATGTTTGGGTGCGTATACTACTGTCTTTCGCAGCCACCGCCTCTGACGCTTCCTAAAGAAGAGACCCTGGTCCTGGATATCTACACTCTTCGTTGTCGTGCGTATTTCCAGGTTTCCCTATTGTCTGACGGCGGAGCTCAGTCCGATCGTAGGTCCGTTATATGGGTTGTTTAAGTGCAATGTAGGTTAACTTTCATACACGTGTACTTGTTGGATGCTAACGCACACCTGCAAAGGGTCCAATCATTCTGTACGGGCAACGCTCTTTAAGATGCTTGATGACACTGACATAATCGCATTCAAAGTTGGCAGTACCTTCGCAACTACGCCCCTCACGGTTCGCTCGTGTTTGTTCGATTTTCAGCTTCTCACTGACTGATACTCCAACAGAAGTACGTATTTATTCATTCACTGAATGACGTTGAACTTTAATGTCAATCCAAAAGGTGTAAGCACACACACCGGTGGTACTTACAGTGGACGCATGACAGACAAATCCTTTAAAGGCACAGTGATCGATGTAGTTATGGAATGGATGTTCCCTATATTCCTTGGTGTCGCCGATTGTGAGTCGTCACGCACTGCGGCTGAAAATTAGGACTCAGAATTGTCGTATTACTAGTACTGATGATCCTGCGCGTCTATGCAATGTACAGTCGGTCCAAAATCATCCTCGCCATCCTCCTTGCGATTTACGTCCCAACCACCGTCCTTTGCATCGTCGCTGCGATTATGTATAACAACCCCAACGTCACTACGACAGGTGAGGTATAAGCTAGTCGCAGGCTATCTATATAGCCAATTTGATCTCTTCTACCCCACTTTTTCCAGTGACCACTACTGAGGCGGCGGTCTTCACCTTTTGCGTCGCAACTTATGACACCACATCTCTCTTTGGCACCTACACTGCCATTCCCCGTTTGATCCTTGGTGTTATCCTCTGCACATTAGCCGTTGCCCAGTTCGTCAGGCAGTCCTTGGATATGTACAAAGCGATCAAACAATGGCAACCGAACCGGTACTTGGAACTCCTCACACGGGAAAGCGTCCTATACTTCATCGCGTATGTTCATCTTTCCTTCTACGAAGCAGAACCGACTTTAACTCTTCCGATAAGCTACTTGGTTTACAATGCGGCGTACCTCGTAGGTAACATCGGAACGGCGCATATCATCCTGGGCGTGGCTGCTTCCCTTCTTCCGTACATTCTCGCACCCCGATTTATTCTCAGCGTGCGAGAAGCATGCTCCCATACCGTTTGGGAGGATGTTGACACCGGGTTCGGCGTAAGTTCGCAGTGCACGTCCGGGGGCTCTACCACCATGGTGTTCGCGGGCAGGGGGGACGTACCGGCGGGCGATGCAGAGATGGGTGAAAGTACAGCGGCGAGAACCTGACAGTAGTCAGATGCCCGGGGTGCAAAAATGCGGGGGATCTCGCTGCGGACGTGCATGAGCTTAGTTTGAGTGAGGACATATGGGCTGTGGAACAATCTCTAGAACTGAATGTACCGACAAGTTTCCTGTTAGCCTGTGCAAGTGGAAGGGGAATATCGCTTCGCGGTACTCCTTGCTTCCATCTGCTGCATTTGTGCCGCGTACTCTATCAAGCTTCTGGTGCTGGTTCACGGGTATCTGCCTGTCAGGACCGGATTTAAAATGTAACCTTTGTGTCAGGCGACAAGTAGTGTTTCGGTAGGATGCAAGGTCAAATATTCAATTGGTCAATCGGTAAGATACAACCATCTAATACAGCACCGGGCCCCTCGAAGGTATGTGACGGTCTTGGCGGTCAGGCAGCGATGTCACGTTCTCAACCACGCTGTCTTCGCAATCTTTTTCAACTTCTTCTGTTCTTTAAATCGGTCCTGCGTAGAGCCCGAACCGTCAGTACGTCCATCCACTAATGAGATATCCGGTCTTGCATTCGTCTCCCCACGAGGAACGCAAAGGTGACAACGGAAAAGAAGACAAGCCGCATCTACACTCACCAAATCCTTCTTCGTGGGCCTCTTCCTCTTCTTTCCGCCCGCTTCTTTCTCCTCTGCATCCCGGTGTTCCACATCCTGCTCCCACGCACCAACATCGAAATAAAACTCGCTCATCCTCTTCATACGATCATATTCTGACAGATGCGAAGGTGCACGTGCATTAGCTGCTGTGAACGTCCCGGTGCGAGTGTTGAATTTTGCGGTGAAGGTTCCCGTGGGTGCCATAGACGAGGAACCAGCTAGGAGAGTGGGATCGAGGTGGGCGAGGGAGGGGTCGATGCCTGCTGCGATTGCGCGGGCTTCGAGGGAGTTGGGATCGTAGGGATTAGGCTCCACGCTTCCATCCGATCCATCTGGGTCTGTCCCATTTGGGTCGGTCGGGGACGGGTCAGACGGGGAAGGCTGGAGAGGGTTGATCCAGGTCGTTTCGTTTGTGGAAGAGTTGTAGAAGTAGTAGGCGTTGTGTTGGGGTGAGTAGATGGCTTGCCATGCGCTTGCTGAGATGTCGGTGGAAGGGGCTGGGGTGGGGGAGGTGGAGGCAGAGGATGTGGCGGACGGAGGTGACCCAACGTCGTTGCTGTCTGTGGAAGGGTCGTCGAATGGGGTTTCGGAGGTTTCTTTACCCTTTTCCTTAGTGTCGGCTGGTTCTGGGGTAGAGGACGGGCGTTGAGCGTCCTGTTTGGGTTCGTTGGATGGAGACATGGCTGGGTCGTGGCTCAGTGAGCAAGTAGAGGATGCAGTTGAGACGCGAGAGAGCCGACCCTAGTGAGATAACCTCTATCATTGACAAAACAAATATTTATTTATTTTCTCTATCAAGGTACAAATGATTCAAATTCGGGAAGAAAATAACACATGCACCGCTTCACCGAGTCCTATCGCAGAATACCAACTAGAAAGCACACACAAAAATACGACGTTGGCAGGCAGTAAACATGTCCATTTCTGACCATCAACATACACACATCCCCATACCCATGCTCCGCTCAGCACTGAAGCATCCCTCCCGCCCGTCTTCACCTTCCCCTACTCCCACCCCGTCATCACCGCCCCTCCGTCCCGGCGTTCCACCGAGAACGACCTCCAGCTCGTCTTTGGCAACTTTCCCTTCCATCTCCATGCCATTTCCAACATCTGCATCCCGGCCCTCGACAGCAGCCACCTCTAATTCTTTATTTGCCTTCGGTGGATCCACCCCGATTCATTCCCCCAACCCCCCTCCAGTCCCTTCCCCCTCCGTCGCAGCGCAGGGGTACACCCCCAAAGTCTCCTTCGATACATTTGAAAACCCCGCTGCCTCTATGTTCTCCTTCACCCTTCATGTACAGTCGGATGGGTACGCACGGAGTCGCGCTACACGCGTATTTCTCTGTGCCGCTAGTCCGGATGAGAGCGGGAGGGAGGCGTTGGAGTGGGCGTTGGAGTGTCTAGTGCAGGACGGCGATGAGTTGATTGTATTCAGAGGTATTGATCAGGAGGAGTTGGGTGAGTGACATGCATCGTTATCGGAGCAACGAACTGACTCGTGCATAGACAAGGACCACGAACTTGTAAGAGAAGAGGCAAGAGACCTCATGAGGCAGATACAGGAAAAATGTGTCGAGTACGACCCGGAGCGGAAGGTACGCTTGTCCTTTCTCCTTACCATCGAGCCATCCTGACCCTCCCACCCAAGGTTTCGATTATTCTTGAACTTATCGCTGGGCGCCCGACAACCACACTCGACCGCCTTATCGCCCTCTATCGCCCTGACTCTGTCGTGGTGGGTACGCGTGGTCAGAGAAGTGTCATGTCGGGCGTACTTGGGTTCAGTGGGCTTGGCGGTGGGGGCGGCGTGTTCAGTGGTGAGTTTTTCTTTCACCGGCTTCGGATTTCCGCGCCTATTTATCATCGGATTTCCTCCATATATCTGCTTACAAACGTTGTCTCGTGACACAGGCGTTGGGTCCGTATCAAAGTACGCGCTCTCACATAGTCCAGTCCCGATTATCGTTGTACGGCCAGAAAGGAAAGTAAGGAAGGTCCGAGAGAAGAGGAGAAGGGACCCGAAGAGGGGTACCCATTTCGATGAGTCAGTCACATTTCTTTCTTTTCACCATTTTCTTTCGTGTCTGGGTGGGGTTATTTTGTGGACCACCTGAACATCTTTGCATGTCTTGCATATAAATCTGCGTGTATCCATGGCTAGGCTTTCAAGGTTGGCTCGAGCGTTATAACACGAGATCGCTGGACTGTCCTCCAGCCGCATATATGCTGGGCTATCGCGTGCACAGCTCGGGGGGATAGTTACTCTTAGATATTTTGCGATGCACCCTGGGCCCTCTATTCGCAGCAGCGCGGTCGATGGCTTATGCTTCATGCTAATGGGACTTTCCCTCCTCTCTATAGACTCACGCGTGCTAAGACACAGAACATTGGCGCGTTGCCTATGACGCCGTCTACAACACGGACATGAAGAGTCCTTGTCTCTGTAGTTGGTATCGCGGATAGACATTCCTTCTCCCGTCTTGTCTCCTGGTTTCGTCAACACCACTATCACGGCATCGCGTCAACCCACCTCACATCTTCCATTCCTGGAAACCCTATTGCACTTTGAACCTATGACATATATGTATATCGCATCGTCTGTATTACACGTGCACACCCACATCGCTGCGGTCCAGCCCCCGTTTCTTTCCAATCCGCTGTATCCTTTCTGCACGCTTTCAATCTGTGACGCCTAGTTCTGGCATTCCAACAACCACCCCATTCCGATGCTTGTTATGTTTCTCGTATACCCTGGTGTTATGGTGTCGTCGGCTTCTGGGAGCTGGTCTCCCACTGCCAGAATGTCCTGTCGGTTACTTGATATCGCGATATCGGGGTAGGGAGATTGTCGTATTCGCTGATTTACGGGTTTCGGATTGGGCACGGGGTTCCACGATTATTTTCAACAACCATCGATCTCTTTCATCACCATACCTAGCATCCCACCGAACCGAACCACAAGCATGTTTCTCCCACAAGAAACATTAGCAAATATAATGTTGTGTGATGTGCCCATTTTAGGGCAAGAATAGTACAACTTTTGACACTGTGACAACACTACTAAATATGAATGAGATTATTTAGTCTCGAGCCATTATAGGAAAATCGGGTGAAAATGGGAAGCAGATGTTTCC
Organism: Paxillus ammoniavirescens; assembly: GCA_014904835.1. Lineage (NCBI taxonomy): Eukaryota > Fungi > Basidiomycota > Agaricomycetes > Boletales > Paxillaceae > Paxillus > Paxillus ammoniavirescens. Next base: position 307,237 of record MU120910.1, read on the forward strand.
TATAATGTCTGGGGACTTTTACTGGACAGCCTTGGGGTCGTGTCACACTGGAATTACTAAGCAAGCCTGCAAACTTGCAGTTAAGACTTTAGACCTTATACTTTGTATTGGCAGTATGCTACGTTTCACAATGACAGCAAAAATCTGCATGGAATTGAAATCAGGAGAAAAACAAGGTGTGAAATGATAGGTTGATAAATCGTGGTGTCGAAAGCAGTGGGAGGATAGTGGTAAAAAAAATATGACAGTGGCAGGAATTGAACCAAAAGCCTCCACAGTGAAGAACAACTATCAAGCATTGTAACCACTACACCACAGGGCACATACTTATCTGCAGCAGCGAGGGTATATATCCCATTGCCTCCTCTGCTTGTTCCCATACATCACATATTGTTGAAATTTTATGCACTCAATAGATCTAGGTGTAATGTAAATCACTAAGTTGATAAGTTGGTGCATACAGATTTTAAGGCTTGGTGGAATTGCAGAAGTGACTGGAGCCAATGAGCTATATACCCTCGCTGCCACTGATGAGTATATGTCTTGTAGTGTAGTGGTAATAATGCTTATCTCTCTTGGAGACCTTGGGTTCAATTCCTGCCATTGTTGCTTTTTTTTCCTCTCACTGCTCCCAAGTTTACTTTTTAGGATTTAATCTCAAACAGGGATAATGGTGATCACGGCTAACCAAAAACGGACAGAGTTCACCCAAATTTGGATTAAAAGTGTGACATGTGTGACTCAATCCCCTCGTCCTCAGGTAAATGTCTCCAGACGTTCTATAGTGTGGAAGATCCCGACAATCGAGAGTGCCTTCCTAGAACGTCTCGAGACTAGAGATTGTTAGACTATAATGTGCTGTTACAGGCATTGTTGTAGAGTGGCTGTGCCAACAACAGTGTGTTATAGTTTAACAACCTCATCCATATTTAGTAGTATTGTCACAGTGTCACAAGTTGTACTATTCTTGCCCTAAAATTGGCACATCAAGCAACATAATATTTGCTAGTGTTTCCTGTGTCCGTCTCCTTGTCTGTTCGTACACCAATGGAGCTTACCATCGTCCACATGCCCCCTGGTTTTGTTTTCTTGGAGTTTTGGTTTGGACTTTGTGTATCAGGCAAGTACATATATATAGCAAAGCCCTATGGGCAACTCCTGGCCCCCGGGCAGTCCATCAATATCACATAACATAATTGTGGGGGTGTGCAACGCCCAGTACCAAACCATGACGCTTATATAAGCAAAATTTTTCTTGAAATTGCCAACACATGCATGTGTTGAACTTGCGCTTATAGCAGCATGTACAGCATTCATTACAGCGTGCTTACTAGATTAGATAAGTAAGTAGATAAGGACTATTTGTC